>JAJOZX010000573.1:622500-932500 GCA_023014485.1 Bathynomus jamesi | reverse complement strand
TCTTTCTAATTTCTTTCTGTCAAGCATGTTGTTGTGGTTAAGGATCCCCATATCTTTTAAAGCTGCATTGACTATTGCAGCTGCAGCTCTACACGATAACGATCTGGTGTTAATGCTAGGTTTTTATAGGAGTGCCTGTTCTGAATATTCTCAGTCAATTCTAAATCGGCCTCATAATCTATATCCTGACTCTCTGAATCTACATCCATGTCTTCTTCGGTATTTTCTATAAATTCCGATGGTAAAACATTGGTGGCTTCAATCATTTCTTCTTGTGCTTTTAGTTGACGGTTTTGTGCTTCTTGGGCTCTTGCTAAATATCTCTTCTTTGTTGAACTAGCTATGCGATCAATTGGTCCTAACTGATTTTTTCTTTGTTTTTGACCCACAAAAGACTCCCATTCTGCCATTCGTATTTTATCCTTACACCTGCAAGATTTCCTCTCAATTCCCTTATCATAGCATTCACAAGAAGATATATCAAACATTTCATCATACTGACCTACTTTTAAAGCAAAACTTTCATTTCTTCGATGTAACGGCACCTTGTTCAATTTTAACTTTAAGATAGATACCTTTGGTGTTAATCGTAGGAAAAGAAAATTTCATCCAAATGTTTTCAATATCTTTTACAACAACCCTGTAACAATCATTGCAGTTGCTGATCCTTTTGATTTAGCTTCTTCCCGACGCACAGTGCCACCAATTGTAAAAAAACGGCCAAAATTATTTCTTAGCTTTTCCTGGCTTTTGACGATATTTCAATCAATTGGTTATTTAGAGAAATTTGAACTAAATGTTATTAACTTGTTCTCAGACAATTACAGTGCAATAATTATTTATTTATTATAATTTTTATTTTGGTTTAGTGTTTATACTTGAGTTATGCCTAATTGACACAATCTGTTGATATGTACGAGTATATATGATAAGACTCCATTTTGGAAATTGATCATTTCATTTTATATTAGTGATTAATATATAACTTTAACTTCTAAATCTATAATTACATAAAGGAAAGAGAGATGACATTAATAAATCAAAATATATTTATTATACTATAAGCCATTATAATCACATTTTGAATTAACAAAAATAAACAAAAATTATATAAAATATCTATATTTTTTTATAATTTGAAATAAATTTTCCGTATGTTATAAAATTCTAATAGAAATAAATCTAATATATTTATAACAGTTTATAGCTGTTAAGATAAGAAATAATAACATCAAACATAATGCATAGCTACTAATTGGAATAAATCATATTGTAAAAAATTAAATTTTACATTAAATTCAATTTTGATTTTCATTTCATAGTTATTATGAAAAAGGTTTGGCCTAATCCTCTTCATCATCAGAACTTAGATCTAAATTTGAAAGATCAATATTATGTTTCAGAAGTGAGACAACATCATGAGACAAACAACTCTTTTTAACCGGGTCAAATTTTCTCAAACTACTGATAACTGGATCATTAGACATTAAGAGATAATGAAGTTGATCTTTAATTGTGTCATGCCTTGATATCTTTCCTGAATGGTGCTGTCGTGCATTTCTCATGTGTTTATTAAGAGCTTCTTGTGCCTCTTCTGAATACATCCCAATGAATGGATGGTGGCATCTTAATTTCAGAAATTTCTATTTCTTCAGGGTACCAGCTCATTTTAGTTCTCGCCATGTTGTAAAAGAGACTTCCTCAGTATATTGTAACCCCTATAGCTCATATCTGTTTAAAAATAAGAGCTAATGCTTCTTCATTTGTGTATTTAATGGGCGTCTTAGAATTTGAAGCTCACTTGATTTTATTTGGTCGAGAGGGAGACATCGTTGCTTCTTTCATTACAAAAGCAAAATTTCGTTTTTGCGTGTCTCCTCTGACTGACCTTGCCGCAGCAAAAGCAAGCAACTCTTCGTCCTTATCAGCTAATGCAGCTGTCATTCTTCTTTTTCATCTCTCTGACAATTCCTTCCATGATGCAGTAGGTGGGCGTCCAGGACGAAGTTGTGGTGTAGTCGCATCTTTCAAATTTTCGTTAGACAATATCATGCATTTCTCAAGCCATTCTTTTTTTATTTTCTATTACTCTATCAAGCTTTCTTGAATATTGTCTGTGGAACTTTTTTAGATCAGATATAAAAGTTATTGTTTTCATGCATTCAGTTTTACTTTCATCTGAGAGTGTCGTTCTGTCAACTGGGATTGTTTCTAATATATGATTTAAAATCAATTGAGCAATTTTCATTGTTCATCCCATGCTGCTTAACTATTTCAATGAGATTTAGCCTTTTTATTGATAACACCATCTTAGTTTCAGTTTCAACAGCTGAAAAAATAACATAAGATTAATATATACTAAAAATATTTATTGTAATCATCACGATTGGCATAATTGCTGATTGGCATCATATATCATTTATTCACAATAATTAATTTATTTCATATAGTAATAATTAACATACATACCTAAAATAAATCAAGGCATTTCACATTATAATAATACTATGCTCAATCACAGTATAACTGATAATGAGAAAAGTTAACACAAGCAAGCCTATATATAGTAATTTATGCTCAACACGCTTGAACATGCTGCAGCAAGTGAGATGATGCGAGCTCATTATTCTGCACTGTCTACCACTAAATAGAATCTTGTTTGAAATTGCACAAATATGCGCAGCTATTTCTTTCTCCCACTTAATTTTTAATATTTTTCCTGTACAAACTTGCAAAGATTTCGTCCCCATCGATTCCTTTTCATAGTTAGAAATTTAAGTGAATTACTTATATATTTTTTTTTTAAATAAAACATGTATTATTTTAATTTTTTAAATGAATATGGAAATTAAAAATTATATATTTAATGTCTTTACCTATTATATGAAGGTTTATTCTATGCAATGATGATTATGAATTGAAGATTTAACTTTTATATATCATTTTACAGAGATGTTGAATAATCATATATTTTATAGAAATAAGATATATTTATCTATCTTCATAATTAACGTATTTTATACTATTTTTTATCTCATTAAACCAGCCTTACAATGTGAATAAGATACGATTTAAGAGCCCTCAGGCACTTTACAATATGAAGAAAAGAACTTGGTACCAGTTCAAACAAACATTTTTTTTACTTTTGGCCGATTTTTTACAATTGGTGGCACTGTGCAACGGCGCACAAAAAGGTAGTGTCTCACAACATCTGCTTTTGAAGGAGTCATGGCTGCTGGGAATTCCGTAGGATATCCAAAGGCTGTATTTGAGGACTTGCTTCTAGTAGTCATAGTTTATATTCAGAAGTAAAATCAAATTATATGTTATTTATAATTTATGATAATTCAAATTATAATTGAAGCAAATGCAAATTATTTCTATTTATCTGAAAAATTATTTTTATTTATCTGAAACATAAAAATATCAAGCATTAAACAAACAACTTATCATGTAACATATAACAACATTAAACATATGCAAATATGAAAATAAAAAGGGAGGAGGGGCATGTAATAGGGGTAGTAGGGTAGCAGAGGCTTGGTTTTTTAATATTTTGTTAAAGTGATAAAAAAAACCTTCTCACATAGTGTACTTTTTAAGAACTAACATTTTTTTTCCCATTTAAATATATGCAAATATGAGGGTAAAAAGGGGAGGGGGGGGTATGTGCTAGAGGTAGCATGGGTAGCACATGCTTCATATTTTAATAGTTTGTTAAGATGATAAAATGAAACTTCTCACATAGTGGACTTTTTAAGAAATAAAAAATTTCCTATTTTCGACCCGGCCTAATATACTCTATATATTGGTTTTTAGTACGAGTATAAACAACATTAGTCGAGTTTAACTTCGATATTGAAGATCTATGAACATATATATATATATATATATATATAGAGAGAGAGAGAGAGAGAGAGAGAATTGGTGTGTGTGTGTGTGTGTGTGCGCGCGCGCGCTTTTAGTACGTTTATAAACAAAATTGGTTGGTACATTCGTTGATGGCGGAGGGAGTTGTTTTAGAGTTTAACATTGAAGATCTATGAACGTATATATATAATTTTATAAACAACAATGGTTAGTACATTAGTTGATGACGGAGGGAATTGATTCCGAGTTTACCATTCAAGATATATGAACGTATATATGTATATAATTGTATAAACAACAATGGTTACTACATTCGCTGATGAGGGAGGGAATTGTTTCCGAGTTTAACATTGAAGATCTATGAACGTATATATAGATGGTTTGTGTGTACAATAATGGTATATATATGTGTGTGTGCTTTTAGGACAAATGGTTGGTCAAGCCCTATATATATATATATATATATATATATATATATAGTGCTCGAAGTGGACGGCAACGCGGGGGTGTGAACACCCCCACTTCTCTCAATTGGTCAGCAGCACACCCTTACTTCTTTGCTGGAAAGAAATGCGGGGAAACACGCACCCCTACTTCTGTAGCTTCCCGTCTTACAGATGCTACCAGATACGATGATAAATATAAAGAATTAATACAAAACTTAGAAGTTTTAGATAGTTTTAGATATATATATATATATATATATATATATATATATAGTGCTCGAAGTGGACGGCAACGCGGGGGTGTGAACACCCCCACTTCTCTCAATTGGTCAGCAGCACACCCTTACTTCTTTGCTGGAAAGAAATGCGGGGAAACACGCACCCCTACTTCTGTAGCTTCCCGTCTTACAGATGCTACCAGATACGATGATAAATATAAAGAATTAATACAAAACTTAGAAGTTTTAGATCCTGTGAAGTGGCCTATGGATGAAGATATTTGCTTTGGTGACAAAAGCATTCATTTCTTGAGTGATGAGTTTCGAGTGCCATCAAAAGATTCTGCGCAAGCATTTAGAGAATATATTCAAAATAAAGGAAAAATGTACCGCCTAGACTAAAATCATTATTAGCGGCAATAAATTCAGTAATTATTTCAACGAGCGAATGTGAACGCTCATTCAGCTGCATGAATCTCACTGTTACATCAGCAAGAAAATGTATAAAAATTGATGCAGCATCCAAATTACTTTTCCTTAAGATTGCAAGACCACCACAACTTCTTTTCAAACCAGAAGACTATGCAAGAAAATGGATTGCAAAAGGAAAACGGGATGTGGATTATACAGCTTGCCAAGCTAGAAAACCTGAAGCAGTAATTCCTACGGGATATGAATCTCTCTTTAAATTATTTTAATCTAGCATATTTTTTTTGTTTCAAAAATTTTAAATACCTATTTTTATATTCTATGCCATAAACAAAATTTTTTTATATAAATATCTTGATGTAATCAATTATATGCAATTAAACAGATTTATAAATGCATTTTTATGTCCCTTTAAACGAGTAAAAAAAGTTAACTGTATATTAACTTATTTTGCGACATAGAATTGACAAAACTAATAGCTAATTTTTAAAATCTAATACGGTTTTGTATGCTTGAAAAATTGAACTAAACTTAAGTTATCGTGTTAGAACGCCTTTTTAAAATTGTATTGTTCTTAAAATATGAGGGGCAACGCTAACCGAAATTTTTGAAAGACCACACCCTTGCTTTAAAATTTCCACTTCGAGCACTGTATATACACACACATATATATACTGTACCAACTGGCTGATAATGCCTGGAGACACTGGCTTCTACACCACCTGGCTAAAAGACACTTGTAAGCCCGGTGATGCTGGGATGAAATCTTATTAAGCGTCTGGCTGTGCCAGACGTAGGATGGTCTCTTCCTCTCTCTCTCCTATCTCTCTTAGGTTAAGTGGACTCCACCCCCCAGCAAGCTGGGGGATCCCCCTTTTTTTGACACCCTCGGGGGGGGAGGTTGGCACTGGGGGAGGGGGAGTTGGCGCCTTGCAACATTTGATCAACATTGCAATTGCTCTGGACTCTAACCTTTTGCGGGTATACTACTAGACGCATAATTAAAAAGATCTTCAACTAAAACTTTTCAAAAGAGTGTACGGGCAAAAGATTACTGAAACTGATGAACAGAAACGAGTTCAAAGATCAAAACAAATCTTACGGCGAGTAACATGTGATAAACTTTCAAAGGCTTTTTTTTTTCACTGATGAAAAGAGATTCACTGTGGAGCCACCTCGGAACAGTCAAAATGACAGAGTTTACTCGCACGTCCAATGTAAGAATGAAATACCTGATAGCAGACTTTTTGCAACCAGAAGTCATTTCTCAGCTAGTGTCATGGTGTCAGTTGGCATATCAAAGTTAGGAAAAACATCTTCATTTTATTGAGCCTGGTGTGAAATTCAATGCAGAGTACTATCGAAATACTCCACTGCGAAACATGCTTCCGGAAATGCAAAATCTGGCCAACGGTGGTGTCAAGAAGGTACTCTTCTTTAGGATTACTCCTTATAAAATTACAATTCTACACCCACATTGACCCTTTCTAAACGATCAGAATGTGTTCATGTGTTCGTTTCCTAAAAAGCGATGTCATTTGTATGACAAGTCGTCTCTAACGTCACTTCTGTTAGAGATACATTACTTCCTGGTGAGTACAGCCTGACTTGTCTTGTAACTTTTATTTGTTATCATATTGTTTAGAAGTTCATGTTTTAATATTTGTATTATTGCGATTCTTTATTTTTTTTAATGTAAATGTCTTCAATTTTAGTATATATATCTTGTATTCATAATTGTATTATTCTTAAAAAGGGTTTTTCCTGAATGCTGGTACTCTCCGATACCATATCGGCGAAGAAAAAAAAGTTTTGTTAATAATTCAGAGAGAGACATTTGGAGGCTGTCGGATACATCTCGGCATCCACCAGATTCCTAATTTGAGCAATAAGCTTTCCTGCCCATAGTTATATACAGGGTGTCCCAGAATTAACTATCTATTTCAATGAAATCGGACAAATTTTATAAACTGACATAATTTTGTGTTTATTACTAAATTATGATACAAAAACAAATAGATTTATAAATCATAAGTCAAAGCTTTATTTACTTGAATGTGATAAGCCTTTTTCATCAGTGTCGAACGCAAGATTCTATGAACTGTTGTCTTGGATATGTTGAGTCTTCGACCGGCCTCCCTAACCGAAGTTGTTGGTTCATCCTCAAACAATTGTCGTACCTGTTCGGTACTGTTACGTGCTGTCCTTGGGCGTCCTCTTCCCACCTCGTCGTGTACGGATCCAGTTCTTTTAAATTTGTTCACAAGTTCACGAATCGCTTTGTCTGTAGGACCGGTTCTGTGGAATCTTCTTGTAAATTTTTCTCTGATTTCATTACATTGCATTCCTTTGATACGGGATGTTACAACAAAGATGCGTTCTTGTGTATTCATTATTAATAGGGTTCTGAAAGAGAATGAAAATAAAACTATGAAAAAATTATGGAATTTTTTTTAGAAATTTATACATTTTTAACACATATTAAACATGATAAACATAAATAAAAGTGTGTTTTTAAAAAATTTGTCCGATTTCATTGAAATAGATAGTTAATTCTGGGACACCCTGTATATATCATTTATCTTTTCTGTCATTTATTTTTTGTCCATTTCATTTAGTCACTTTAACCCTTCATTTAAGTTAGTCCTTATAGTTTAATTATATATCTGATGTTCATACCCATTTAATTAAGTAACTTAGTTTTCATTATAAATATAATTTAAATTTCTCTTTGTATATTTTCCTCATCCTAATCACCAGGTGTAATTTTTAAATTCCAATCATAAATTAAGAACCTGGTCTCTTTTTGACAGGTTATTGTCTTTTTCAGCAAGACGGAGCAACGTCCCACACAGCAATAGCAAATGTGGAATACTTAAAAACTAATGTCCTAGAATTACTTGAATCCCAAAATTGGCCACCCAACAGTCCTGACTTGAACCCTGTTGACTTTGGAATCTGGGAAAATTTGGCACAGAGCTTACAGGAGCAGGGTGAGAAAGATACCACAGGAGCAGATCGATCGAACCATTGATGAATTTCGTCCAAGATTGAAGAGCATTGTTCAAACAGAAGATACATTGAACAATTTTTTTTTAATAGGAATTCCAAAAGAGTGAGATGTTAATTTGACCCCGTTTGTAAACTTAGGGTTTAAGTTCTGTTTCGAAATTCAAAATCCTTTTTTTAAATTTTCATGGTTTTTTAATGGAGGCATTTCCTATATTTTATGAATCTTATGATGTATTTTCTAACTAAAATGATTATAAAAATTTTATTATCAAAGTTTTACCCCCCTTTGTGGACTCCCATAATTAAAAACTGGAGCGATGTTCACCAACAAAAATTTGTTAAACAAACAATCCTCATTAATTTTTAATATAATAATCTGGAAATTGTTGTACATATATATACTGTTTACATAGTTTTGTTCTATGAGTTTCATTGATAAGAGTAAACCCCTTTTTTTTTGGCAGACTATAGATATATAATGCGCCTCGGTGGTCTAGTGGTTAGTGTTGCTGACCACAAATCCATCGGCCCCGGGATCGAGGCCTGGAGACGGCAGCCGGCGCGCAGCAAAACCCAGCTGTTCATCCTTCCACACGAAGAGTGGTTGGTAGATAAATGAGTACCCTGGGTGGCCTAGTGGTTAAGACGCTGGGATGCTGGTGGGGCGTGGCTCGGATTCCACGTTAAACTGTAGGTCTAAGATGAAGTGAAAAGCTTGACCTTTGTCAGAATGAACAATTCTGGCGGAAGCTAACCAAAGATATATATATATATATATATATATATATATATATATATATATATATAATGCAAACTCACAATAAAAAGAAAAGCTATTCTAAGGGCTTTCGTATATTCGACAGTACACCTCATCATTCCCTGACAAGGTTTCTGTTGAATACTGTACACGAAAGATTTTCAAATCTTTTTTCCTTGTGGTTAAGATGCTGGGCTGCTAATCGGGGAGTCACGAGATCGAGTCCGGGCGAAGACTTTGTAATTTCTGACCACCCGTGGTAGGTTGTGGCTCGAATGCCACGTTAAGCTGTAGGTCTAAGGTGGAGTAACAAGCTTGACTTTCGTTAGAATGAACAACTTGGGCGGAAGCAAAACCAAGGTTATATATATATATATATATATATATATATATAAGTAATACGTTGATGTGAACTTGAGTTTTGTATTTTACTTTATACTCTTATTTTCGATTTCGACATTTGTAAATATTTTCGTGTGATTGTTCAGTCTTCTGAGAATTGATTTTGAAAGAAAGGATAATTTCATTTTTCGATTAAGTCTATTGAATCAAAGTTTTCGACTTATTATTTCGGTCATCTTTATCGAATTGATTAAAATTACAAAATAATTAAGTTAAATTACACGACATATTGGAATTTCGTTCGTAAAAAATAACTTTAAAATGGGAATTAATATTTAGGATTAAGAGTAATTTGTAAAAAGTATCGAGGTAACGTAAAATTGAGGTTAGGTAGAATTCATCAATGGAATAAATTTAGATTTGTAGAAATGAATGTTTTAACGTACGAGTATAAACCTTGAGTTTGTCCGTTAATTTTGCTTATATTCATTCCTCTTTATTTAATTTTATACTAAATTTGCGAGATCTTCATATATTATTACGTTTAATTAATGTTTTTCTACAAAATTTTTATATAATATTCATTAACTGATGTTTGTTTTATTCTTTTATGAATTTATTCTTTATGAATTTATCAACTTTTCACACTTAATTTTTTTCTTTTATGAATATCTCGTGTATGAAGTAGTGTAGAAGAATAAACTATTTTTGTTTGTTTGTACAAACAAACATACTTCTCAATTACGAACTATTCATTACCAAAAACATTCTAAAAAAATATACAAACATGTACTCATATATATAATAATGAACTAGATAATAATAATAATAATAATTTAACGAGAATACATATGGTGTTCTACTTGGAAATTATCATACTTAACGTTGAACCCAACAGAATTACTGTAGACAAAACCTAATCAACAACAAATTCCTATTCCCATTAACAAATATGCCAGTATTAGAGTCAATAAACTTTACACTAAAATGTTAACTGATAAAACAACAAAAATAATTAATATCAACAGTAGTATAGCCGAAAAAGGGGAGAGTGCAAGAATGTTGCAATTTATTACGTAATGTTGCAAAGGGGGTGGGGGTGTTGCAAAAAAAAAAAAGGAAAAAAAGAAAAAAAAAGGGGGATGCTGCAGGTGCAACAAGGAAAACTTGGAGGCGGCGTTATCCCCCAAGAGAAAGGAGGAGAGAAAGGAGGAGAGGTGTTCACCTGGCAGGAGCCAAGTGCATATTAAGACTTCAGCCGAGTAGGCGTTGTTTTATAGGCTCCTAATCAGCCAGTTGGCTTAGAAGGCGTAAATGGCTTGAGTTGCCAGATAGCGCCATGTATTCAGTTTGTGCTATATATTTAATTCTAATCGAAGACTGAGTTGCCAGATACCACTTTTTAGCATTATTATTGCCAGATACCACTTTTTAGCGATACCATTGTATACATTATTTTAGATTCCTAATCAGCCAGTTGGCTTAGAAGACGTAAATGGCTTGAGTTGCCAGATACCACTTTTTAGCATTATTATTGCCAGATACCACTTTTTAGCATTATTATTGCCAGATACCACTTTTTAGCGATACCATTGTATACATTATTATAGACTCCTAATCAGCCAGTTGGCTTAGAAGGCGTAAATGGCTTGAGTTGCCAGATACCACTTTTTAGCGATACCATTGTATACATTATTATATTTCTTAAAAGTTGGTTTAGAATACCGTAGTAGGTTTAGAAGGCGTAACATGATAATAATTAAGTAAAAAACATTGCATCATTCTGTTTATTATAAATATATAGAAAAAAATATACATTTCAATAATAATTGAGGAATATGCATATAATCATAACAGTACAGGAAATATATACACACAATTATGGAGATATATAAAAATAAATATACATTTCAATAATAATAGAAATATGCATATAATCATAACAGTACAGGAGAAATATCACGCAAAATATATAAATACATTTCAATAATAATAGAAATATGCATATAATCATAACAGTACAGGAGAAATATCACGCAAAATATATAAATACATTTCACTTTTTTTTCAAAATACTAAACTCGGTCTTAATCGAGTTTACAATTACATCATTATTGCTCTGCATTACGCAGTATATGCGGCTTAATAATATTTCACCGCTTAAAGTATAGGGAAACCTGTATTCGATATGAAGGGCTTTCATATCGTTCAGTACTATTTTTGTTCCCACTTTACAACCGGTTGGTAAGTCATCTTTAAATACGTCTAGAATACAATCAAAAGCACGCACAAAGAGTTCATCGTTAGCTACATTATTAAACACAAGTTTATAAACACGCTTTTCCAATCGAGGGTTTATTTCTACCGACTCGAGCTTTTCAATCGTGAACTCACTCAACATAGCGGCAATTGAAATAATCTTCTAAATCGTTACGACAACTGCGCGTTATATAAAGAAATAGTTCTTCAGGGTGAACGGTGTAGGTGAGCTCAGCCTTGTACCGATCAATTGCTTTGTACCAAAGTTCATGGTATTTCAAAGAGTCTAAACTTTTTAAATAAACGTCCAGCACTAGACCATTCTCACCAGCCTACACTCGGTAAAACCCATCGAGCAGAGCGGTGTATGCGTATTCAAGTACTGTATCAAAAATAAAGCATATCCGTAACACGCGCGTCTAATATAGGTTTCAGCTTGCGGAATCCGACGATTTCAAACATTCTGTCGAGGATGAAACGGTTTCGCGTAGGAACAAGAGCGTTATTATCAGAAGCATTCTTCCACATCAGCCGTATATCAATGCACGGCCGATCGTTATTTATACACAACGTACATACAACGGCGTATGAGGGTGCGTCACTAATCTGCTCTCTTCTTGTACCTACGTTAGCAGGTATTTTATAACGATCTTCACTCCACTTCTCAACTACCACGAAGATTCTATTCATCTCCTCGACACTTAATAAACCCGTTTTTTGTTTGTCTACATTCGTTTCCAGTACATAGCTAACGGTACCGGAATTACGCCTGAACACGCGCAACGATTTCGTCACGGACACATCGTACGAGGCGTTGAGAATGCTGCTCAAAGGAAGTTCCATCGTATTCGAGGAGCGCACGTCCACTCGGTTCAAGCTCTGAGATAACTATGAGCCGTGTGAGGCACGCAGGTAGGCAGGAACGGTTCGACGGGCGGCTGACTCGATGATACGTGAATGGGGTTGTTCGAACTCGTATGACCGCGAGTCGTACCGAATTGTTGTACATATTTGTTTTTCCGGTACAAGAATTAATTTCATCCACTACCAGCCTACGCACCAGACATTTTACCTCAGATAAGAACTAGGCACATTTTATGTTTTACTAAACATCTTCACACTCCGGCGCACTATTTGAGAGGAACATATGCTCATATTTTTCCTTTCTGCCCATCAAACGATACTCGTCTCTAAAGTCTGTTTAAAAACTCACGCAGGCACTAGCCACAACCTCACTACGAACCTCATCATGATATACGTAATATAGTGATAAAAATACTTAAGATTGTCCATGATCACGAGATTCACATTTTCAGTTGTAGGGTATGAGTAATCGACATGGTGTAGCATGACGTAATACTCTTGTCACACCACCCATCCGCAAGACTCATTATCCATACTGCTGCTTCTCTTCTGCACGCGTTGTTTCTTTTACTTCACATTGTATGTGAGACTTTTATAAAAGTTTAGCTCTGCAGTATACTTCAGCACATCGTCTGTGCAACGAAAGCCTTCAACGGTCTCACCAGAACATCCGTAGAGTATTTGTACATCTTGGAACTTCGCACAATCCAAGTGTTTTTAAAAGAGGCATAGGAGGGGGGAATAGGAAGTTTTTCGGTATCCACCACATCCTGACACTTTGCTGAATACCATTCATAAACGTTGTACAAGCAATATTAAAGGTAGCCATTTGAATACACGTCTGATCTTTTCTTCTGAATACACGTCTGATCTCTCGGGCTTACTGCAGTCGACTGACCACGCAGGGACCCCAGATAGTAGCATGACTCACGGTCTTACAGTGGGCGGAGCTTAGAACTTCACCTGTGCACACACGAACAACACACACACACACAAAGGAGAAGCGAAACGCTAATGAAACATGATTTATTTAATAAACGAGATATTCAAGTTATATATATTTACAAATACGATTTAATAAACGAGATATTCAAGTTATATATATATATATATATATATATTTACAAATACGTGTAATAAATCAATAGATACTTTACAAATACGATTTAATAAACGAGATATTCAAGTTATAATATATTTACAAATACGTGAATAAACACATAGATACGATTATATACAAGACAAATACGTGTGAGTTAACAATAGAAGCATCATACGTTATGGTATCCAAAGGTACGGTATCATAGGTACCAGGTAACTGGTAACGTTTCCTATAGGTGTTACGGCACACCTTCGTACCCCTAAGTTCCTTCACGCCCCCAGCTTCTGCGCCCGAAAATTGTGGGTGCCTACAATTAGTTGGGGAGGTCGTTCGCCCTCATCATCGTCCAAACATACTAGATCCTTCAACGATTCAAAGTTAACAACCCGCCGATTCGCATGGTTGAGCGTAATACCCTTTGCCTTCACGATATATTTCATTCCTCCCCCACCCTGACCCGTACCCCATAAGTCTTAGGTCCTGTTGAGACAAAAGAGTCGGCGTATGCGTTGTCCCCATACTCATCCTTGATCTCATCAGTGAGCTCGCCGAGGAACTCCCCAATAGCGGGCATGTATTCACCCTCCCTCTCTGTGAATATCACGCTATCTGTATCGGCATACAATACTCTCCGCCCAAGAGAATGCAATAGACCCCAAAGTTTTATACGGGCGTAGGCTGTTGTGAAGCTGGCCACAGGTATGTTTGTAACCCTTGAGGTATCTGTGGCAAATTCAGTGTTGTTGTACTTTATTATGTAAGTATTACCTACATTCACGATCTCCATGACCTCTTTATCGGGAGCATTGGCATAATCCCAGACATCGCTATAACTTTGTGCCAAATGAATGCTCCCTCTGCCGGTATTCTGCGCAAATTTTCCCCATAGACTGTTTAGACACAACTTTGCACTAAAGCGCTTGCCAGGATTCTTTACAATTTGGACACGATCAAGTTGTATACCTTCGCGGTCGCGGTAACGTTGAATATAGGCAGACTTTTCATCTTCGGTATCAACTCCTCGCGGATACCCTGATGCCTCAACCTTATCCTTCAAAAAGGCGTTTATATATGGTGTGAAAAGGTTGGGTAGCTTCTGAAACCTCCACACCTCATGTATCTTCAGTATTCTATAACCATGGCGTACGGCTAGGGCCAGCTCAGGACTTGTATATACGCCTCTGATCTTACGCTGGTGGGGTATATGGTTACATTCGCCGTTATCCTCTTCCGCGCACTTCACGCACAGGGGAAACATGAGCTTGTCGTCGATAACGACAGGTAAGATCGGCATCCATAAATTGCGTGGGGGGTACGTCTACGAAAGAGAGCCCAAAGTAACGATCATTCAAATTTTTTGAAAATTCATTGATGGAGGGTAGGTAGGTCCCACCAGTTTCTCAGGAGCGCCCACGGGGTACGGATTGCTCTTCATCACGTATGGGTATAAAGAACAGAAATCGTAGTAATGGAGCTTCACGCCCTCCGTAGGTGGAAAGTATAGTCTGAATGGATTTGTACGTCCTCCAAACAAGCTATCACCACATTTGAGAGGATCCAGCACCATTGAACGCTTGATCGTGTTTATTTCCTCACGGTACACCTCGTCTGTCTCCATCCGTGCATCATATTCATGCTCCCACAAGACTTTGTGAGTGAACTGTGATCCTATAAGTTGATCGCGGGTGCGGGTCCATGCAAGACAGTCGGCAGGAGACTACCGTGGATATCTCCGGCGATTCCGCACTCAGGACGGGGGCATCCATGCCACCAGCAACCGTTAAAGGAGTACACAGTCTTCACACCAGTGACACGGTTTTCACTTAACCCATCAACCCAAAAAACACGTCCATTAATCTTAATGGGTACTTCACCCGTGTTGCGGGCGTGCTTTATGTATACACCTGTCTGTTGCTGTAGGTGTATGAGCCAGTAAATAGCCTTGTGTCCGTAACTGCGGGGTTGTTTCGGTGAATAATGGCTAAGGTGTCTTTAGGCATGAAGTTATTCTTGAACACCGTAAAACATAATGATGCGATGGTGGTTGCGACTTGCAGTGGATCGCATTTGAAACGGGCTATGTACATCCTTCTAAAGGCCTGGAAACATACTCTAAGCACGCGCACATCATTCACGCAATAACGCTCACATTCATCAGCTATATTATAAGGGTTACTTTCATTAAAACTGTCGTAGTATCGATCAAAGTCTTCACGTTCATCCATACAGTCAAAATAATGTTTGGGGGTGGTGGGCCTACGTAGTTTAAAGTCTCGCTGGTGAGGAAAGTGTAAGGGAAGTATCCTTTGGAAACTTCAGCTGCTACTCCCATCACCTTGGGTAGCTTTGCTAATTTACAAGGTGTGAATAATAAAGTATCTTTAAATTGTACATTGCCTCTTATCTGCATCTGTATTAATTTGTTGCCTCTTTTCAATGGATCACCTGTAAATATCTCAGAGGATTCGTGTTCAAGCAACTCCTTATAAAGGAACTGCGTGTCAAACTTTGCCCCGTTATGGGCGAGAATATACACAGTCATTTTTTTGAACTTGTCGGCTAACTTGACAATATAGGACACAAATAGTTTCACAGGACTATCGCGGACATTCGTTTTAAAAACGTTTGTCCGTTTACCGCATTTGGGGCACTCGTCACATTCGATACCCATACACTCATCACAGATGGTCTGGCTCACAAGTAAATGTGGAATTACCTCTTTGGTTTCAGCGTTCGTATATGTTTCTATATCGTAGTATACAGTTATACAAGGGTTATTTTTAGGCTTAGCATCTTTCATATAACATACATGCTTTACTCCATCCGCCTTATATTCCTCCTGGCATGTAGGACAGTGAATTACGTCACACTTGTGCTTAAATTTCCCCAATTATCCATTGTGTGAAACATACCACATTCACAGATTCTCATTTTCCTGCACGTGCCAATTGATTTATGGAAATCAAAACAGCTATTATTGAAAAATGTGCGTCTACACACATCACAGTCTCTCTTCTCAGCTTCAACTACACGGCTTTCACATTTGGTGCTTTTACACTGCTCACATACCATGTGACATTCTTTACAATGTCTCACTATATCATCCGCAAACTCGAGGCACCCCTTACACAAATCATGATGTCTCCCATATTTTCGACTTTTGTCATAACTCGCGTAAAGCCACCTTATATTACGGATGGGGAGATACGTTGTCCCTGACAATCCTAAAATAAGTAGGGGTCTTGTACGATCTCTCACACAGCTTTTAAAAACATACACAGTCCTACGACGATCATCCAACCCAAATACAACTATGCGGACATTCATTTCCTGTTCTACCCTTCTCAGCTCTTCAGGACCCATATTACAGTCAAATTCAAGTTCACAGTCTACAGCTAGTTTACGGGCACGCTCCACGACCGTAGGCAACCAAATTTTTTGAGTCCGTGTATTTTGTACAGTAAACATACGTGCTAAGAGTACTGCTATAAAGCCGCAACCACGATCGACGTTTATATGCTTTCGGTAAATAGTCGGAGAATTGAAGTTAAGAGTATACGGTATGGCACTATGACCCGCAACACGGAATACACGGTCAATATTTACCGTGAAGTTGTCCATATTGAAGGCTATACTACTTTGGGCGGCTTGCATTATACGTCCTAATATATATTCTACATCTTCAGCCGCCAAACGTCTAAATGGCACTATCACCCAATAATCGTCTACATCACCGTCATCTGACCCGAATCCAAAGGACAGACTCGTCCTGACTTCACGCTCGTCGCGATTCTGAAGAGCAAACTCTACATATACGCTGTACAACCCGGCGTAGCCCGCGCTCAATTCCATTGCTATACATGGCTCTAGGGTCGACCCTGACTCTATACCGATTTCTAGTCAAGGCTGGGGTGGGGGCTGCGGAGCGCACCAATTCGAACGTTATATCATCCTCAACAGAACGGGGGGCTGTGCGGATGAATTAGGGGTATATTAGCGGAAGGTGCTGCTGGGGGGTTGTTGCGTAAGAGGTTGAGGGTTGGGGATCTATTACTGCTGCAACAGGCGCGTATTTCGGTCGCTTTATACCTGACGTGGGGTTCTCATACCTCCGCTTTGGACGTGCTACCGGTATCGCTGGTGAGGGTTCGTTGGCAGGGGAGGAGATCACAACTACACTGTCGTCGAGGTCATCCGTAATGTCAATGATGGGTGCTCTACCTCATCGTCATTCACGGTTCTGTGGGAGAAAAGCAAAATATAAGGAACAGCACTCAAAATTTGTAATATTTTGTAAATGACCCACTTAGGAGTGTGACGTGTTAGAAATGGACTCTGTAGAAAAATTCAGATTCACGAGCCCATCCACATGTATTATATCTGGACCTACAGGATGTGGTAAAACTGTGTTTATGCTTAAAATCATTAAAGAAAAGGGAGAGATGTTCTCGAAATTTGTGCATAAAGTTATATGGTGCTATTCGACGTATCAATCAGTGTTCAACGAGTACCAAGATGATATTTTGTTCCACAAAGGCGTATATGACGTTAATTCGTTAAAGGGAAATGAACATACAATCATTGTAATTGACGATCTCATGTTGGAGATGGATAAAACGTTTGCCGAGACATTTACAGTATTCTCCCACCATCTTAACATAAGCGTGTTCTTCATCAATCAGAATCTATTTTTCAAAAATAGATACATGCGCGATGTGTCGTTAAATACGCAATATCTAGTCTTATTCGCGCAACGTAGAGATGTATCACAAATTGGGGTATTAGCCAATCAAATGTTCCCGAATCAGCGTAAGGAGTTTTTGGAAGTTTATAAAGAAGCTACAAGCACGCGTTACGGATATTTGCTTTGCGACCTTCATCCGCGAAACACGTTTAGAGTGCTTCTGCGAACGAATATATTTCCAAACGAGCCTGAAACGGTGTATATTCCAGAATGACAAAGAGACTAAAGAAATACCGTGAATTAATAAAAATCTATCATCGACTGCCCCGGGCAATGCAGCAGATGTTTATTAAAAATATCGACGCCGACTTTTTAAAATGCATCTGTGAAATCTGTCTTAACGTTATAAATTGCAATGTATCAATGAAAACCCATCAGAAGGCTCGCCTACGCCGCTACAAGAACATAATACGTGCACTCGCTCGTAAAAGTCAAACTGTAGCGAAGAAAAAAAGAATTATTGTACAAACAGGAGGGTCATTTCTCCCCATCTTATTTTCAGTTTTGGGTCCTTTACTGACTAGATTAATATAATGAAGAAAGTGGTAGTGATTCCCCACGAGGTGTACGCTTCACTGCAAAGGAATCCAGACACGGATCTAGATCCCCGTAAAAGCAGACTTAAAAGAATGGAAAGCGAATTGCTAGCCCTATTAAACAGTGAAAAAACACCTGATGAGAAAAGAATCTTATACCAAGAAGCTCTGCAGAAATTTCTTCACGAGTACGAAAATTATAAGAGCCCTACAGAGATTCCTGTGGTTATTAGGCACAGCACGGGGGACGATGGACATGGCGACATAGGATCTGAGCCCGACGATACAGCTGACCAACCAAAAAGATTAGCCACACAACATATCGAACATGTATTAAAAAGCACCCTCCCACATACATTGAGAGTAAAGGCTTAAGTCTTTATAATCTATTGAATGAGGATCCAGCCATACAATGGACCGATACAGGCGAGATCATTGTGGAAGGATCAAAGGTACAGGGATCGAATATCGTAGACATTGTCCATGATCTGGTGAGAAAGTGGGATAGGCCATCACCATCAGGATGGAAGCATATTAAAGCAAGACTACAACAAATAAATGTCCCTAAAACGTTGATAGGAAATCTGAACAGGTTAAAAGACTTGGAACATGCAACGCATGTGACACAATTGAAGGCGCCGTCACCCCCGGCGGTAACACCTTTGAAGAGGAGCAAGAAGAGGTTAAACCAACCCTACCCACGTGCCTCTAAAATACGCAAATGGCTAACGTATTAACTAAACGCTATTATGACATTTCTAACCCATCCTCTTACGGCGGCGTAGATAGACTGTACAGAAGTGTTTACGGAGTAGGAAAAAAAGATGTTGAAAGATTTTTGAGGGAGCAGGACGCTTATACGCTTCATAAGCCTGTGAGAAAAAGGTTTAAAACAGCCAAGACAACGGCTTCCTCGATTGATTCTATTTGGCAAGCAGATTTAACAGACATGCAAAGATATTCTGTGTATAACGATGGTTACCGCTACATTCTATTCATAATAGACGTATTCTCTAGATATCTGTGGCTAGTTCCTCTGAAAAATAAATCACCTGAAACAGTTGCTAAAGCCACCAAAACGCTAATGTTAAAAGAAAACAGGGTTCCTGGCTATTTTTGTACGGATATGGGGAAGGAATTTATAGGCCGTGCTTTTCAGAACATGTTGACAGAGTTTAATATCAGCTATTACACAACCAATTCTATACATAAGGCTTCTTTAGCTGAAAGAGTTCAGCGCACCATAAAGGAACGCATGCACCGTTATTTTACACATAAAAACACATACAGATTTCTAGACATTCTGGAATCATTGGCATCATCCTACAACCGCTCACACCATCGCACGATTGGGACAACACCTAACGAAGTTTTAGAAAGAGGTACGCTCCCGAGAAGAGATGGATCACCACCACCACCACACTCTGCGCGCTTCAAAATCAATGATTATGTAAGGCTGTCGCGTTCGGGGAATAAATTCGCAAAGGGTTTTGAGCAAGGATGGACACGCGAGATTTTTAAAGTTAGGGCTATGAGACCTAAAGGTGAGATAATGATGTATTACATTGAAGATTTGAATGGGGAAGAAATCTCAGGAGGCTTTTACCGCGAGGAATTGCAGAAAGTTGCGTTTAATTTAGAAAAAATGTGTTTAAAATTGAGAAAATTTTAGGAAGCAAAGGTTCAGGAAAGAGAAAAATGTACCTGGTGAAATGGCTAGGGTACCCAGAAAGCTTCAACACCTATATAAAAGCTGATGCAATAATGAAGCTTAAATAGTATGCAACATGGCTCCTAACCATTTCTACGTCACACTCCCGTCCTCCTCGTCCCTGTCTGTACACCCTAACAACACACTAGCCAACTTTGTAACAGAACTCCACGCACATTGAATTGGGTCGTGATTCGTATGAGGTGGGGATATGCGAAATTCAGCTGGACACCATCTTTTTAAATATTGAACATAAAGAAACCGTTTTTACGATTCTTAGAGACATTGACGAGTGTGAAAAAGCTGGGGTAGCTATGG
This sequence comes from Bathynomus jamesi, assembly GCA_023014485.1. Lineage (NCBI taxonomy): Eukaryota > Metazoa > Arthropoda > Malacostraca > Isopoda > Cirolanidae > Bathynomus > Bathynomus jamesi. The sequence continues at coordinate 911,892 of JAJOZX010000573.1, read as the reverse complement.
ATGAAACTATGCGTATCGCTCGGACTAAGATTGCACGGTATTACAGTACAGAAGTAAGACTAGGACCGGGTCAATATGGTTCGGCCGAGGATGTTGTGAGAGGCTTAAACGTAAGTTTAAGAAACTCAAACCTTACGAATGATTTAGTATACGAAATCGTAAACAACCCTGCACATACACTAATCCTAAAATCAAAGACTAACAGACGTATTAAAGACCATAGAAAGTTCCAAATTCTAACCAATGGCCGATATAGCGCAGCCTTCCAAAGAGACACATTTCACGAGACACAGCATGACTTGTCCAGATTAATGTATCAATTGAAGATGGAGAAATTGGCTGAAAGGTCCCCAGACATGTGCTATATTTACAGTAATATAGTGGAGCACCAGTTTGTTGGGGATACCCAGGCACGCCTGCTGCGCATTGCTCACATCCCCAACCATAGAGGAAGGAGTTTGAGTATTACATATGACAGACCCCATTATGTGAATGTCGCAACTAATTTAATAACCAATATCTCAATATATATAAGAACGATTGAGGGTGAAAACTTCCCATTCGGTAACGGGAGCTTAACAGTGAAGCTACACTTTCGACGCACTGAGTTATAATGGATAGAAAGCCTTTCACCGTCTATCGAGGGGTGAGATACCAGCGCGGTAGTGGACTTGGATCCATTTTTTCATCCATACTACGTACGGCTGTTCCTTTGCTGAAGAGGGGTGCCAGATACCTTGGAAGGAAAGCGCTACAATCAGGTTAACACTGCAGAAGACATATTGGCCGGGGCTAAACCTAAAGAAGCTCTAAAAAAACATTTAAAGCGTACACGGGACGAAATCATCAAAGATGCAAAGAGAAAAATGCGTGGTGGCGGGAAGAAGAAGAGGGCCCCGGAAGAAGAAGGGGTCACGTGGTATTAAACGTAAAAGGCTATCAAAAAAGAAGTGCTGTAAGCGAATGAAACCTATGGTTGACCACTTTTTTGACTGATATAAGCTAAGGACATTGATCTCATGAATCATAGTTTGTTTACCACTTGTCGAGAGAGGAGTCACTATTTCGCCATGGCACGCTTCATCCACCCATGTAGTTCACAATGCTGTAAATCGGAGCTGTCCCTTTTTGAGCTGCCTCCAACCCAAGTTTCTATTGAGCACAGTGACTTTATTACAATTAACCCTTTAAACACAATTAGTTCCCCGAGTGCACCTATAGAATTCGTGATACCCAGCTCAGGCCCTTACTTTTTTGATCCAAGCTGTGTGCACATGTACGCTAAGCTACGTATAGCCCATTCTGATGGAACGGTCTGCGATGACAAATATGCTGTATACCCTGAAACAAACTTTCTGCACTCCATATTCAACCAGTGTGACGTATATTTAAATCAGACCAACATATCGGCAGGCACGGGGTACTATCATCTACGAGCCTATCTGGAAAATGTCCTCAACTTTTCCAAAGAAGCGAAGGCTACCTTTTTAAGTGCCGAGGGATATTATCAAACTAAAGATGAAAAGTATAAAGGACAAATTTAAAAATTCTAAAAAGAAAATATACGAGTGTTTTGGACGGTTGCACACAGATTTCACTTTCCAGGAGAAGTTGCTTGTCAACGGGGTGGATATGAAAATAAAGCTCACCCGCACGAGTCCTGAGATCTGCTTAAATCTGGATGCTGATCAAGAAGAGGGTGCAAAGCCCGTTGTGGTTCACATTATGGACACATACCTCCGCGTACGGCGAGTGAAATTAAGTTCACCAAAACAACTAGAAATTGAGAAAAATTTACTAAACGCTACAGTGAAATATCCTATTAACAGAGTGCAAATCAAACTATATACGGTTCCTGCAGGGTTGGCATCGAAGCAGATAGAAAACATTGCCCTGGGAAATCTTCCTAAAAGGATATTAATCGGCATGCAGGACCATGCTTCGGTGAATGGAAAATATAAAAAGAGTGCCTTTAAATTCGAGAATTTCGGACTTAAAAATATAACTCTATACGTTAATGGCACTGCTTTGGGTGGAACAATGGGTACGGACTATTCATCAGACGCTGTGTTACCTCTTTGTGCCAGAGCCTATAGTAATCTGACCCATATTGCAGGTGATTGTGATGAGCTTGGTAATGGGGTAACGCAGGAAGAATTCATTGATCAATTTAACCTTTATCCGTTTGACATTACACCTGACTTATCTGCTAGCGTAAATACCCATTTAACCCCACAGCAGAGCGGAAACATCTCAGTGCGGCTGGAATTCGCCAAGCCTATAGACGCTCCTATTAGTGTACTAGTATATCTCGAATCGCAAGCCCTAATAGAAGTAGATAGATTTAGGAGCGTTATCACTGACTTTTAAAATGGATGCTAATACACTTCAGAAAGTAATGGAACGAGTCACACGTTCCAAATTTATCGGCGTGTTTGCGAAGAATGAAACATTGAGTTTGCCAAGTACGCGAGAATGCGGTAGTCTTATTGTGAACACAGATGTCATCGGTAATGAAGGGATTCACTGGATCGCTGTCTATTTTAAAAATAGACAGCGCCTGTACTATTTTGATTCACTCGGTACTCAACCCTGGAGTGACCCTATTATTGTAAAATTTCTCGCTCAGTTACATATTCCCGAAGTTGTATGGAACCCATTTCGTATACAAGGATATTTTAGTAATGTTTGCGGAATGTACTGCGTCTCATTTCTCATGCATATGTCATGTGATAAAGAATTTATAAATTTTTAAATTTATTTGACCCGTGTCACACTCGCCGAAACGATGAAATGGTATGCAGACAGATAAAAATCCGTTTTCCAATTGTACGTACTCGTTGTATAGTATAATGTTTTTGTTCGTATATTTGTAACGGTATATTCTGTAGTTGGTTATTGTACTGATTTCTTTCATTTAATAAATTTATGAAAATATATTGTCTTCTTCCCAAAAAGATCGAAAAACACTTACATTATTTCGGTGTGACATTGCTGACTGATCAGTATATCCTCCGTATTCATGACACGAGATTCTTCAAAAGATTGTATAACACGTGTCAAATCCTCATCGGACCTTAAAGGAATAATGTTCATTCTTTTAAAACATATACAGAGTATACAGACAGATCCCCATTATGTGAAGATATCTTTGGTTCATTTAAGAGGAATAACATTGATTACCATAAAAAATTTCGATTTTAGCATAATGGGGATAAGAGGTAAAACCAAATAACATTGATTGCCATAAAAAATTTTTTTGGCGAGTATCTATTTGACGAGATACTACAACCCTCCATATATATAAAATCGAATTATAGACACTTACATTTCTATGGTAGTCCCTTGCGTCGGATTGTAAGGAGCGTCACTGCAAATATCTTCAACGGTTTGCGTTGGAAATAATTCATCACGGTCAATCGCGTTAAAAAGACTAATTGCGTTAATGCTGCAGTGTCACTTTCTTCATACAATTCCGGGGAGACGTACAGGTCCATGGTGGAGGATGTGTGACATTGCTGACTGATCAGTATATCCTCCGTATTCATGACACGAGATTCTTCAAAAGATTGTATAACACGTGTCAAATCCTCATTGGACCTTAAAAGAATAATGTTCATTCTTTTAAAACATATACAGAGTATTCAGACAGATCCCCATTATGTGAAGATATCTTTGGTTCATTTAAGAGGAATAACATTGATTACCATAAAAAAATTCGATTTTAGCATAATGGGGATGAGGTAAAACCAAACATTGATTGCCATAAAAAAAAATTTCGATTTTTGGCGAGTATCTAAATGAAATATTTGACGAGATACTACAACCCTCCATATATATATATATATATATATAATCGAATTATAGTCACTTACATTTCTATGGTAGTCCCTTGCGTCGGATTGTAAGGAGCGTCACTGCAAATATCTTCAACGGTTTGCGTTGGAAATAATTCATCACGGTCAATCGCGTTAAAAAGATTAATTGCCGTTAATGCTGCAGTGTCACTTTCTTCATACAAATCCGGGGAGACGTACAGGTCCATGGTGGAGGGAATGATTATTCACTGACGCGAAAATAGCTACTGTTACTCCCAACTGAAAAATATCCCCTTTTATATGCACAATCGCCAAGCTCCGCCCCAAAAGACCAGATGTTCGTAGTGATTGGTTGCCAGTGTAGCTGGGTGGAGCTATGATGTGTACCAATCCGCTATAACGGGCCGGACGAGTAATGGCATCTTTATATTTTCTCCAATAGATTTAATGTTCGTATTACTCCTTGCTCTCTTTACCATGTCAATATTTTTCCCCCACTATTCCCGGATCATTAGTCACTAATGTAATCGAGAGGATTTTATAATAAAGAAATATATCCTAATTATATTTTTAAAAGAGCATTCGGTTTCCACGTTAAACTTTGGGTCTAAGGCGGAGTGAAAACCTTTCCAATTCGGCGAGAAATCACACTAGGGAACAACATTTCTTGAAAACTATTTGGTGTTACTTATAGAACTTTTGATGCTGATTCCAAATATGGTTTCAGAATTTTTCTATCAACCATAGTTTTCGAGAAAATAATATTTCCATTTACTCAGAGTTTCCCGCAGATCTTATAGACAATGCAGGTCCTGTATATGAGCTTTAATTATCTCGATGAAATAGTGAGCAATCGACGAGATGTATTTCTGAATCCACGTTAAACTGTGGGTCTAAGGCGGCGTGAAAACCTTGCCAATTCGGCGAGAAATTACACTAGGGAACAACATTTCTTGAAAATTATTTGGTGATTCTTATAGAAGTTTTGATACTGATTCCAAATATGGTTTCAGAATTTTTCTATCACCCATAGTTTTCGAGAAAATAATATTTCCATTTACTCAGAGTTTCCCGCAGATCTTATAGACAATGCAGGTCTTGTATATGAGCTTTAATTATCTCGATGAAATAGTGAGCAATCGACGAGATGTATTTCTGAATCCACGTTAAACTGTGGGTCTAAGGCGGAGTGAAAACCTTGCCAATTCGGCGAGAAATTACACTAGGGAACAACATTTCTTGAAAATTATTTGGTGATTCTTATAGAACTTTTGATACTGATTCCAAATATGGTTTCAGAACTTTTCTATCACCCATAGTTTTCGAGAAAATAATATTTCCATTTACTCAGAGTTTCCCGCAGATCTTATAGACAATGCAGGTCCTGTACACAATTGTTTGAACACAATTGTTCGAAAACCATAGTTCGAAAAACAAAAAGTATTAAAAAAACATTAAAAGTTAAAAATCTTTATTCATACGTTATTCAAAGTTAAAAATCTTTATTAATAAAACAGGATAGAAGCATATGAAAGTCAAGGTAAACTATAGTTGCAAATTATGGTTAGGTTAGGTTAGGTTAGGTCTCTTACATATAAAAACCCATTCACTAAGAGCATTGGCTTTCTTTTCTCACTAGAAACAAACTCTGCCATTTTAAGGGTGGTTTAACTGCAGCACTATAAATGTTATAGTTTAAATGAAGAGGCTAACCTTCTTATTTACGTCTTCGTATTTGCGTCTTGGCAACTAAGATTTTATTTAGTTGGTTGTTCATTCGAACAATTATAACGTCGAAAATTGTTGCTTCGAACAACTGTTTTTCGAACTATGGTTTTCGAACAATTGTGTTCGAACAATTGTGTTCGAACAATCGTCCGTAATTCGATTATTATTTATTATAATTGTGGGTATAGTTAACCTGGAAAAAAGAAAGTAAATTTAAATTAGTACACTTAATTTTAAATAATATTTTGGGAAAACTGAGTAAATGGAAATATTATTTTCTCGAAAACTATGGGTGATAGAAAAATTCTAGGTTACGTGAATGGAACTTGCTGGCAAAAGATACAAGCATATTCCTTTATTTGAACAAAACTCTCTCTCTCTCTCTCTCTCTCTCTCTCTCTATATATATATAATATATATATATATATATATATATATATGTATATATTCAACTGCAAAGAACACGCAGTATAAATAACGTAAAGAACGACGCTTGTATAGGAGAGATATATTATATATATATATATATATATATATATATATATATATAATTGTGGGTATATCTAAGAAATGGAGTCAAGAGAGGATTTGTTCAAGCTGCCTGGGAGAAAGGTAAAATTATGGTCAGAAAAAAATCGCCTCTGGCAATAGGTGAATCGATTTGACCCAGATTGTCGGTATCCCTTTCCTCGTGTGCGTGTGTGTGCGTGTGTGTGTGTGTGTGTGTGCACGAGTTGTTTATTCGTTTATTATAAGCACACCGGACAAAAAATTAGTCACCCCTCTCAGAATGTACCTAATAACGTGTGACGGCGCCTCTGGCCTTGATAACCGCACGAATCCGGCAAGGCAGAGACTTTACGAGGTTGTGCATGTACTGAACATCGATTTGCTGCCACTCGTTCATCAGCCGGTCCCGAAGTTCCGCCAGAGTCCGTGGGTGTCTATTCCTGCGCTTCACTTTCTGTTTCCAGCCTGAACAACACCTTCGACGCATTCAGGATTAAAGGCTTCATTGGACCTGCGATGTACTCGTCGCCTCCCATCATTGGAGAACAAACAAAAACGGGACTCATCGGACCAAATTACAGGTTTCCAATCTGCCGCAGTCCAGTTTTTGTGCCTCTGAGCCCAATTATAACGTGCCAATTTGTGACTTGCTGTTAACAGCGGCCTCTTCCGTGGTACCCTGCTCCAGATGTCCATCGCATGCAGTTCTCGTCGCAATGTCCGTTCGGAAATTGGTCGCTGGAGAACCTCATTGGTTTCTTGGAGCAATTGTTCTCTGGTTTGAAAACGATTTGCAGTTACTAGACGAGAAACATGGCGGCGGCCCCTATTGTCGAGAATTGTTTTCCGGCCACAGTTACGCCGTCGATTGTCAGTTGATTGCGGACTACACCACTCTTTGTAAACTCGCTGGACAGTACGCGTTGACACACCAACAAATTGGGCTACTTCAGACATTTTGTGTCCGTGGGCTCTGCCAAACACGATGGCTCCTTTTTGCCACTGAGTAACGTCTGCCTCACGACCCATTTTGCAGACTATATCCAACACACACTTTGTTCTTCACCACCTCACGAAACAGATCTGATCCTGTGTGCTGCGTCACCGCTACTTGTCACTTACCAATGCTACATCAGCGCCCATCGGGGTGACCTTGAACTTCCTACTATCGGTGCTATTAGGGGTGACTAATTTTTTGCCCGGTGTGCTTATATATATATATATATATATATATATATATATATATATATATATCCGGGTTTGGGGAATGACAATCGTGTGTTTTGATTTTTCCGTAAATTTTCTTTTCATTTGGAGTGAAGGGAGACTTATCAAGAGCGGACTGGAAGGAAGATCTCTCAACCAGCAGGTGTTCTTCGAAAATATAAAGATGTCATTAGTCGTCCGACCCCGTTATAGCGGATTGTGTTTTGGCTAATTTCAACTTTAAATGAATCTTCCAATTCGTGACTTAAATATTTATAATCAAAATTAAGTGTGTAAAAATTATTTATTTAATAAACAGAATTTAATTGGATTCATCGATTAACTACCGTCATATATTGTGGTATTTTATATGGTTTGTGTACACGAGTGGTTCATTAGTTTATTATATATACAAGTACAATTTAATAAATATTGCTATCTGGAATACATGGCGCTATCTGGCAACTCAGCCAGAATAGAGGTTTATAAAAGACCGAGAAGCTGATGAAAGAATCATTCAAGCTCGGCTCCCAGCCGAGCAAGGACCTCTGGTCCTTCTCTTTCTGGCCCTTTGGGAAAACCCCCTAGAGGCCTCTTAGGTTAGGTAAACGAAAATAGCTTGGGGGAGAACTCCGCCTCCAAGTTGCATGCCTTACAATCAAAGGCAACTACTCTCTTCCCTTCAGGTGTACCCCTCCCCCCCTTGGCTCAGCCAACTGGCTGAGCCTATAAGACAACATCTACTCGGCTGAAGTCTTAATATGCACTTGGCTCCTGCCAGGTGAACACCTCTCCTCCTTTCTCTCCTTTCTGGCCCTTTGGGGGGAATAGCTTGGGGGAGAACTCCGCCTCCAAGTTGTATGCCCCTTGCAACCCCGGTTGGCAACAAAGGGCCCTTTGGGGGGAATTTTTTTCTTTTTTTTTGCAACACCCCCACCCCCTTTGCAACAACCCCACCCCTTGCAACAACCCCCCTTTGCAACATTACGTAATAAATTGCAACATTCTTGCACTCTCCCCTTTTGCGGCTATACTACTACCAACGTCCAAACCCAATATTTAGGTAAAATAAAAATTACCAAAATTCAAACAAAATAATAATGACCCCACCCGCGAAAATCAATAAAATAAAAATACTGCACGCGACTGACGTAACAAATTAAAAAGCTTCTCAACAATTATATACTAAACAACCTCCAACCATATGTCGCAACATTTTGTACCAGTATAATGGCACGGAAGAAGACTATAACGCCTACATATTTGGTTACATCACTAATATTCTACTAATCAGCAAGATAACGCCGGTTCAACCTAAATAAAATACACCAAAATTAAGCGAATTGCTTCCGTAATAAAAGGCATCAAAATCTTTTTCAACAACAATAACAAAGTACTGAACTCAGAAACTCAGGCAAACTCAGAAAAAAAGAAAAACTGACATAAATATAAAATTCAGTGAACTTTCAACAAACTTGAAGCGACATAGACGTCTTCAAATAATCTTGCGATTTCCACTTTACAATAAACCCGCTGTTCCATCGACACAACCACGACCAAGATGATGTCACATCGCGAGATTCACTCAAGCTTTCCCTCTGCCATGAACGTCACACCTTGCGTTTCTTGCTTCGAGGATTTTCCTTTTGCCTTCTGAGAAATAACATTCAAGATGAGGATGGTGTTCAACCTCGCTATGAGGGACTCTCGGGCACGATGCCTCAATCGCATCTCACCTCTCTCCCCTGAAGAAAATTACAGTGACACGAGAGATCTCACCATGTAACAACGTGTAACAGGCCCCATTGGCCTGGTGTCATTCACCTAACTTTATATAAAGACTTTCATTATCTCGCGCATTATTATAATATTGAAGTCATTATTCAAGTGCACATTTACACATTTCAACTGAACTTTCATTCAAACAATTGCAACCTTATTTGTTTCACTTAAATCTCATTTATTTTGTTTAATCAATAAAGGAAGAACTCACTATTAATTTCCTTAGTTAATAACATTATTTGGGCTGAAAAGATCATGGTAATCCCAGCCTCAAGCAATCAATCATTATCACTAACAACTTAACTCATTAACCTAATAATTAACATTATAATTAACGATTATTATAGTGTCAACGAAGTACTGGGGTCACCAGTTTATAGTGGCCCAAAGGTAGGTTCACCATAATATATATTAAAATGGAAATGATACTGGGTCACCAGCTTGACCCTTCAGCCGAACAAACAATACTCATTCAGGAGATAGAAATGACTTTGTGGTTTTTCGTTTAACGAGCAAATTAAATGAATTATTTGTTCACAGTGATTAACATTTACACTATTCAACAAAGTTTTTATCACAGAGAAATTTTTACTTGAACTATATGTAATTTTTTACGTTGATTACAGAAATGAAAACAGAATTTTTCTATCACCCGCAGTTTTAAAGTGACACACGAATTTACATTACTTAGGATTTGAGTCAGAATAGGAAGGGGGCCCGGTCTGCCCCTTGCTCCTCCTCTGTTTATAAGTTGCTGCACGTTACTGTTGACTTTCATTTGTCAGTTACTCATTTGATTTCGCTCAGTGAACATTTTAGGTGAGTTCAATATGCATTTTCTACTTTCATATTATAATTACGTCTATAAATTAGTCCAAATTTCATTTTCGATTCACTCAATATTGGTGGGTGATAGACAAATTTTGAGGTCATTTTTTAACTCAGCGGTGAAACACCTATAAGATCCACCCATTTTTGTTCATGTGACCAAAAAATGTTCTTTTTTGTCATCCAGTGAATTATTTATACTAAATTTCTGCAATATTATACTGAATGATTATTAGCAATAAGGAATAATTCTTATACAGGATAAGAGTTAAGTGATACAATAATGACAACACTAATTAAGGTAATGAGATATAAGTATTTTCAAATGCGTTTCTTTCGTTATGAAGAAAAACTGAACGTTCATGCACTTAGTTAAAATGTCACTTAGAAAAAAATGTTTGTACAAAATTCCCTTTTTGAGAATATTCTGGGTGTTCTTTTTGTCACGACCAGGTATTCACCAATTTATAGTGCCTCGTTGGCACTATAATAAATGTTAATTTTAATGTTAATGATTACTATTATTTGGGGCTGGGGTTACCATGATCTTTTCAGACCAAATAATGTTATTAATTAAGGAAATTAATAGTGTGAGTTTTCTTCCTTTATTAATTAAATAAAATAAATGAGATTTAAGTGAAACAAATAAGGTTGCAATTGTTTGAATGAAAGTTCAGTTGAAATGTATAAATGTGCACTTGAATAATGACTTCAATATTATAATAACGCGCCAGGTAATGGAAATCTTTATATAAGTTGGGTGAATGACACCAGGCCAATGGGGCCTGTTACACATTGTTACATGGTGAGATCTCTCGTGTCACTGTAATTTTCTTCAGGGGAGAGAGGTGAGATGCGATTGAGGCATCGTGCCCGAGAGTCCCTTATAACGAGGTCGAACGCCATCCTCATCTTGAATGTTATTTCTCAGAAGGCAAAAGGAAAATCCTCGAGGCAAGAAACGCAAGGTGTGACGTTCAGGACAGAGGGAAAGCTTGAGTGAATCTTGCGATGTGACATCATCTTGGTCGTGGTTGTGTCGATGGAACAGTGGGTATATTGAAAAGTGGAAATCGCGAAAGTATTTGTCGCTACAAACTTAACCTGCACTTCCAATCATAAGCTCCACCTTCACCCAACTTTTACATATACTTACCTTAAGTACTTTTACAAATTATTCATAATCTTGAATCTTAAATATAAATTCCTATTTTCAACACTTTCATTTTTCAACATTTTCAACAATTTCAGTATATGTCATATAATTTAATTTTACGACTTAATATCTTACAGACCAGTCCGATGAAGATGGACAAACTAAAAAGTCGACAGCTTACATGGATTCAATACTTACTCTAAATATAAAATGATTTTTCTAAAGGCAACAATTGCTTTCCTTTCAGACATACTTCTGATAAGTCAGAGTAAAATATTATTTGGAAATGTTGAAAATACTACTACTACTACTACTACTACTACTACTAATAATAATAATAATAATAATAATAATAATAATGGATTTAATACCTGTTCATCTTCAAAATTGAACACAAAATACAAGCTATAATACTTAAAATTTTAAAAATCTTTATGTTCTCATTAAGATGAATTTTTATTAACGATTCGACACAAACGGTCTGATATCATCTAACTTAAGTTTATATAAATCTAAAGAATGGAATGTTTTCTACTTCAGCAAATAAAATTAAAGACATAGAAATTGGAAAACAAAACTGCATATTCTTAATCATAAGACTACGCAATATAAATAAATAAAACTAGAAACAATCAACACAATACCGTCGAAAAGTAAAGCAACGTGAATATGGAAAATGAAACTTATATGTAACATAATAATAATAATAATAATAATAATAATATATGGGGTGTCGTAGCCAATGTCGTAACACTGCTTCCCGTTGATCATCAAAGTTGAGCGACATTGGGTCGGATAAACTATGTACCGACCGTGGTTCGTATCTCACGTAAAACTGTAGATCCACTCCATCATACGAGCTTAGATGTTGAGGGGGAGGTTAAACAACCCCATCATTACATTATTAAAGTACGAGTAAACTCAAATAAAACTATTAAAAAACTGGAATATAAGTAGTAAATTAAGAAGTGACAACTCCAGTTTTTAAATGTTAGTTTATAGGATACTCAGCAAGAAATATCACGTTTAGTAAACGTCATAAACGTTTTACAGACAACTCGCGAATCGTCGCACTAATGGGGGCAGTTGACGTGTACGATGAAGGGAAAAGTGCGCTGATGGGGAGGTCCATTATAATATAAAATACTTTACAGTGTACTTACCTTACGACTTGACATGTATATTAATTAAGGTGTACATAACTGTCGACGAGATTGTATGTAATGCAAGCTTAGTAAAACATGGTTGTCTTACTCAAAGGTGCGATGAGCATCCAAAATCTCAAAAAGGCGGGAAAATGCGGGTGCAATGAAAGGGAAGTGATGTACGATGATTCGGAGGGGAGTTAATGCGAAGAAACGGATGTGCGACCATTCGTGAATTGTCTGTATTGACGTTTTATAGACACTAGCACAAGTGGGCCCTACGGGCCCATTTAGCTAGACCTGCGGTGCTAGGGCCTTCAGCCTCAGTATCTTAAGTTGCACAAGTTTTAAAACACTGGGTTCGGATGTGAAGCTTAAGATTTTCATTGCTGCGTTCTCTCCTATAGTTTAATTAGCCGAATAATTGAACCCTTAGTAATTGGGGGGTCAATTATTCGGTCAATAAAACTATAGAAAATAACGCAACAATGAAAATCTTAACCCGCTAGAGTAAAAAGTTGAAACAAAACAAAGCGCATTTATTTCTATGTTCAGAATCACTTAATAGCAAGTACATTAACGTAACTTTACCCCGTAACGTTCGCGTAATTTTTTTGTCAGTGACTTTCATGTAATTTTCATGTAACTTTCTTGCAGCAAGCAATATTTTCAAAGGAAAACTGAAAAACACGAAGCGGTAAAAAGAAATTTAATAATCATACACGGCATAAACGATACTAAAAAATAAATAAAAAACCATAATTTAAAAAAAAACATATAGGAACAACAAATATGTACAATTGCGCTCATTATTCGGGGGACACTCTTCAGAACAGATAGCAACATCTGGCATATATTTGTTGTGTGTACTACAAACGGTTGTAACATTTTATGAATGAATCTTGGAGTGAGTGAACTTTGATTGGTTGGTTGACTCTGCCAAATGTCCTTAGAACATAATTATTTCCATTCATCACTCTGGTTTACATATTACTAAGGAAACATAAATGAATAATTAAATATAAATTCAAGAAGGGGATATATATTAACAAGGAGGATGTCAATGAAGTGAATGAAAAATGGTCTTGTAAAAACTAAAAAAAAAACTTTAGACGTGATGACAGTGTTCATCGTATTTGCAAGCCTGTCATCCTGAAGGATGTAAGGGGTGTTGCAAAAAGAATTAGGAATTTTCCCCAGGATATACAAAACTTCAAAATACCTTAATATTTGTTTATTTGACTTCCACCGGTATCTTCAGCCATTTGTAAACGGTTTTTAAACGACCGCAAGAGTGAAGAAAACATTTGTGTCCATGGCTGTTTCAGTAAGCACGTCTATTAAAACTCGAACCATGGTCCTTCACTGGAATTTCTCATTGTCCGGCATGTTTCCAGAATCTCTTCAACTAGTTGTTTAATGACTGCACCAACATTTTCAGTAGGGTTTAAATCTGGAGAATTGCTCGGTTAACGACCATATCCACCTTTAAATTCTTTGAGCATTGCAGCGACAAGTCTTTTCACCACTCCAAACGCAGCGCATGCGACACGAACCTGGCTTCTGCTGAGAACCATAATATAAATTTGAAGAAGCTTAGTTTATGCAAAAATATTGGTCAAGTCCGAAATCGTTTGGCAGCTGTTGAAGATGTCGGTAGAAGTCAAATAATCAAATATTAAGGTAATTCGAAGTTTTGTATATCGTGGGGGAAAAATTCCTAATTCTTTTTACAACACCCCTTATAAAAACAGAACCGTTGGTAGGCATTATTGTGCACTGAGCAAATTCCAAATTGATTTAGTTATTTATTAATTTATTTACATTTATTATTGAACACAGATTCAGATATTATTTTGTGTTATAACAAAGACAGAGCAAAAACTTTATATATATATAAACATATGTTACGCCCCGTTTGTGAAATTGCCCAGTTCATGAACTGGACAACCAGTTTGCCCATTTCATGAACTGGGCAGCATCGTGTAGGAGATTAAAAGTTTCCTACATATATAACATTTGTGCCATTTGCATATTTGCATTGACCTGACCTGATTTGAATTTGTGCTGACCTGACCTGAAATGACTTGACTTTATCTTTGGGGACGAATGTGAGGTCAAGGCGGACTATAAAATGGGGAATCATGAAGACAAATATTAGTTCAGTTACATTAAAACAAAAAAATTAAAGTACAAATAAAACAAACAATTCATTCTGTGAGATATAATGCCCGGTCAGGCTAACTGTATGTTAGGTTAAGTTGTGATATTTTCGTTGAATGCCCGGTTAGGTCAACTCTATGCCCTTGACAATTGGTTAGGTCAAGTTGTGATATTTTCGTTAGTTTTAACGAAAATATCACAACTTAACCTAACCAATTGTCAAGGGCATAGTTGTTCTTGAGGAAGATCTTCAGGTATAAGGCCACTGAAGCTACGTAAAGGACAAATAAAACAAACAAATCATTCTATGCGATATAATACTACCTAGTAGTATGGCTGAAATATGGACGAGTGCAAACTGTAGTGCCATGTTGATCAATGTTGCAAAGGGGGGAAGGGGGCAGGGAAGGGGTTTATGCAACAAGGGGGTGGGGGTTTACCCCAAGTTGCATGAAGGGGGGATGAGCTTTGGGGGAAGAGGGAGGATGACCTCCCCCTAAAGGGGTAACCCTAACTTAAGAAGGTAAACCTTAACCTTGGTAAACCCTCACTTAAGAAGAAAGTAAACCTCAACCTAACCTAAGAGAGGAAGAGATGTTCTTGCTGGCATGTCACAAAGCATAATGAGCCAGCCTCATTTGGCTTGGCAGGTGTTTGGCTTAGAAGGGTTTGCCAGATAGCACTATTTATTTATTTATTTTAATTATTTATTTATTAATGGAGAGAGTAGCTGTTCTCGCTGGCGTGTCACGAAACATAATGAACCAGCCTCAGCTGTTTTGGTTGCCAGATATATGTAGAGGTTGCCAGATAGCGAATTAATTATTTTATTTATTAAAGGCAGAGAGGAGATGGTCCCCTTCAGATATTTATTTTAATGATTGGCAGATTTATTTATTTTAATTATTTATTTTCCCTTGTGTGTATATCTGTCAATAGAGAGATGGCTTATAACATAATGAATCAAACTTAACTGACTTAGAAATTATTGACCCAAACTAAGAGAGTAATTATATATCATTAACGGTTTACATATATATATATATATATATATATATATATTATTATTAAAGGCAATATTAAGAGAGTAATTTATATGTCATTAACGGTATACATATATATATTATTATTAATGCCAGAGAGATGTTCAGTCCAGGCCAGTTGGTAATGCCACCAGCTACCAGCGGCAGGAATGATGGTGTGTCAAAAATAATGACACCCAATTATCCAAAAAAATTGGAAAGAGATGTTCGAATGAATTGACTTAGAAGCCGTGTATATTATTAAACTTTGAGCCATATTAAGAGAGGAAATGTTCAGTTATTCCTTATATATATAAAATTCAATTTATATATCATTAACTTTGAGTCATATTAAGAGAGGAAATGTTCAGTTATCCCTTATAAAAAAAATCATTAACCCTAACCTCACAATTATTTCTATCGTTTATATACCCCGTTCAATCGACCCATGTTGGAAATGTCCGACCAGGAGAGCCGGCAGCGCCACCAGTATCATGACGCGTTTATATATATGGAGGGGCTGCCCGATATTAATTAAAAGAGAGATGTTCACCATTAAAGACAGATGTTCCCCATCAAAAAACCAGTTATTTAATTGGCACAATTAATGCTACCCTGAGCGGCCATTATTTTGACATATTTCGAACAAATCTTAGTATACAAATCCAATTATCCTAATTAAAACAAACCCCTGCTCTTTCACTCCAAATGGAGAAGTGTCAGTTTACCTTGATTCGCTTGTTTCCATTCCAAAAGTCCTTGCTTCCAGCCAAAAGAATATAATTCCTTGCTATCAATTCCAAAGAACTTCAAATCACAATAACTTCACATCAAAACACTTCAATTAAATAGAACATCATTCATTCAAAAACATTATTAATTTAAAAACACATCATTTACATTTCCAAAAGAATTTCGCTTCAAGAAACATGTCACTTCAGATTCTTTCCTTCCATGTAATTTCCGAAAGCATTTAATAAATAATTTCACATCAAAACACTTCAATTAAATTCCCAAAAGCACTTCAAAAAAGAATTTCACCTCAGAGTCTTTGCTTCCATTAAATTTCCATAAACACTTTATTTAATAATTTCACTCCTAACTCTTGCTTAATTCAAAAGCATATAACTTCAATAGCATTTAATAAAGAATTTCACTTCAAAACACATGAATTAAATTTCCAAAAGAATTTCAAGTCTTTGCTTCCATGTAATTTCCAAAAGCACTTCAAGTCCTTGCTTAAGAACATCAAGTCCTTGCTTAATTCCAGTATATTTTAACGAACGGACATCGACTACAAGATTTAATGAATGAAATCTAGACATACTGTAGCTGCGACAATTTGATACATTTCTCTTAAGATATCGCCGTACAAAATAAAAATATCACATTTCAAGAAAAATTTAAGGCGCTCTAATTTCTTTTACAACCGAATACAAACCATCTTTTATAAGGGACCCCGTGTTATATTTCCTAATCACATGTCCCGTACTATCACTTCAAAGTAACCCTTTCGGGAGATTTCAATGGAGCGACAAATCTCTCTGCTACGATACAGCAGCCAAGCAGAATATCACATTTCTAATAATGAGATAATAATAACTGATGTTAAACTTCAACATGTTCTGGAAAGCTCGGCCTATAAACTCTTTACCCAAATGTGTACAGAAATAACCAGGAATCCTGCTTTCTTTCAACATCAGCGCTTTGGTCGCTTTAGCCACTGATTCAGTCGACTTATCCTTAAGTGGGACTAGCCACCAGTACCTAGAGAACACGTCTATTATAAACAAAATATATCTATACCCTTCATTATACACTGAATACCTCTGCATATCTGTTAAATCCGCCTGCCAAATAGAATCAACCGCGGCTGCTAAAGTCTTGGGAGTCTTAAACCTTCTTCTCACGGGTTTATGTAGTGTACAGGCATCCTGTTCAAGCAAAAACCTTTCAACATCTTTTCTCTCTACACCCTCATCATATACCCGCTTGTACAATCTATTAACACCACCGTAGATGCTCGATTAGAAATGTCATAATAACTTTTTCTTAATATGTTAGCCATTTACGTATTTTAGAGGCGCTCGGGTAAGGTTGTCCGTTGGCGGATGGTCTCTTCTTCCTCCGAGATGCTACCGATGGAGGTGAAGGTGTGTTCAGTTGTGGTACCTGCGATGCTTCCCCCAAGTCTTTTAACCTGTTCTGGTTACCTGTCAACGTTTTCGGAATGTTTATTTGCTGCAGTCCAGCTTTAATAAGCCCCCACTCGGTTGGCGAAGGTCTATCCCACTTTCTCACCAAGTCATGCACGATATCAATGATGTTCGAACCCTGTACCTTTGACCCTCCACCGACAACCTCGCCTGTATCGGACCAATGTATAATGGGGTCCTCACTCAATAGATTATAAAGACTTATACCTTTATTCCTCAATGTATGAGGTAGGCTACTTTTTAATACATGATCGATGTGTTGCGTTCCGTTGGTCTTTGGTTGCTCGTCTCTAACCTCGGCCTCAGATCCGTCAGCGTCGGTGCTATGTCTGATAACTATGGGGACCTCGGCCGGTTTCTTATAACCTTCGAGCTCTTGAAGAAATTTATGTAGAGCGTCTTGATATAAAATTCTTTTTTCGTCAGGGGGTTTCTCGCTGCTTAATAGATTCAATAATTCATTCTCCATTCTTTTAAGCTTATTTTTCCCCGGATCTAGTGGAGATTCCTTTGTATTTTGTAACGAGGCATACACCTCATGTGGAAGCACGACCACTTTCTTCATTATATTATACTAGACAATAAAGGCGCCAAAACTGAAAACAAGATGGGGAGGAACGAGCCACCTCTTTCCACAATGATTCGTTTGTTTCTTTCCCACACTTTGCTTTTTACGAGCGAGTGCAAGTATTGTGCTCTTGTAACGACGTAAGCGCGTCTTCTGAGGGGGTTTCATTGGTACATTGCATTTTATAACGTTAAGACAGATTTCACAGACGCATTTTAAAAAGTCTGAGTCAATATTTTTAACAAACAGTCGCTGTAGAGTGCGTAGTAGTCGTTGGTAGATCTTTATTAATTCACGATATTTCTTTAACCTCTTTGTCATTCTGGGATGTATACTGTTTCAGCCTCGTTCGGAAATATATTCGTTCTTCGAAGAACCCTAAACGTGTTTCGCGGGTGAAGGCCACAAACCAAATAGCCGTAACGATGACTTGTAACTTCTTTATAAACTTCCAAAAACTCCTTACGTTGATTCGGGGACATTTGACTGGCTAATACCCCAATTTGTGCCACATCTCTACGTTGGGCGAATAAGATTAGATATTGCGTATTTAGCGATACATCACGCATGTATCTATTCTTGAAAAACAGCTTTTGATTAATGAACACGCTTATATTAAGATGATGGGAAAATACTGTAAATGTTTCGGCAAACGTTTTATCCATTTCTAACATGAGATCGTCAGTTAAGATAACCATGTGTTCATCAACCTCATAGAACTAACATCGTAAACACCTTTGTGGAACAAATTGACATCTTGGTACTCATTGAAAACGGCTTGGTATGTCGAATGACTTTGTGCACAAAATTTGAGAACAGTTCGTTCTTATCTTTAATGATTTTAAGCGTAAACACAGTTTTACCACAAACTAAGACCGGATATAATGCATGTAGAAGGACTTGAGAACCTAAATTTTTCTACAGAATCCATCTCTAACACAACACACTCCTAAGTGTAGCCTTTACAGAATATAACAAAATTTTAAGTGCTGCTCCTTATATTCTTTTTCTTCTTCCCCAGAACTGTGAATGACGATCTACAACAGGATGACCTACTATTGATATTGCTGACGACGACGATGGGGTGGTTAAGACCCCCACAGCGCCCCAACAGATGCGACAAACCCAGCAGCAGCATTCCCCCTCAGCAACTCCGGAAAAAGAAAGTGTGTGCATGAAACATCTCCGCAAAGCGCTTAAAGTCATCAGTAATAGAGCCGCAGCCCTCCACGTCTTAGAGCACGACTCCCTCAGTAGCACCACCTAAGAATAATAAAGTTGTACCCACTTACCCCCATTCGTCTGAGCCTTCCACCTCATCAGCCACAGCTGACTAGAAACAGATACATAGTCAGCATTGATCCCCGAGTCGTGTATAGTGGCGACTATGAACACGGACTGCGGCGCATGATTGAACGTATTGTGGAGTTTGCTCTTCAGAGCAGTGAGGAGCGTGAAGTCAGGACCCGTCTGGCGCTCGGGTTCGGGTCTGCTGATGCCGATAGAGACGATTTTTGGGCAGTAATACCCTACAGGTATCTAGCTGATGTAGATGTAGAGTATATCTTGGGGCGTATAATGCAAGCCGCGCAAAGCGGTACTGAGCTTAATTTGGAGAATTTTACGATTGATATAGACCATATCTACAGACCTGAAGGCCCCAACGCAACACCTTATACCCTTAACTTCAATTCTCAGGCTATTTACAGACGTCACATAAACTCTGAGCGTGGTTGCGGTTTTATAGCAGTAGTCTTAGCTCATATATTTGCCGTATTAAATACATGGGTCAAGCAGATTTGGTTGCTGACGATCGTGCGTGCCCGTAAACTGGCTGTGGACTGTAAACTTGATTTTAACTGTAATATGGGTCCTGAGGAGTTGAGAAGGGTTGAGCAGGAAATTAATGTCCGTATAGTTGTATTTGGAATGGATGATCGCCGTAGGACTGTGTATGTTTTTAAAAGCTGTGTGAGAGACAGCACAAGACCCCTAACTTATTTTAGGCTTGTCTGGGGCAACGTATCTCCCATCAGTAATATAAGGGACCTTTACGCTAGTTATGATAACAGTCGAAAATACTGTATGGACGGCATCATGATTTGTATAAGGGTTGTCTCAAGTTTGCAGGTGATACAGTGAAACATTGTAAGGAATACCACATGGTATGTGAACAGTGTAAACGCTCCAAATGTGAAAGTCGTGTAGTTGAAGCTGAGAAGTACGACTGTAATGTATGTAAGTGAATGTTTTTCAATAATAGCTGTTTTGCGCTCCGTAAATCAAATGGCCCTTGCAGGAAAATTAGGATTTGTGAATGTGGTATGTTTCATATAATGGATAACTGGGGAAAATTCACGCATAAATGTGATGAAATTCACTGTTCTTCATGTCATGAGAAATATAAGGCGGATGGAGTAAAGCATGTATGTTATATGAAAGATGCTAAGCCTAAAAATAGACCTTGTATAACTGTGCACTACGATACAGAGACTTACACAAACCCTGAAACAAAAGAGATTATTCCACATTTACTCGTAAATCAGACTATTTGCACCGTATGCTTGAACACTGAGTGTGATAATTGCCCCAAATGCGATAAGCGGACAAACAAGAATTTAATAATATTACGAGAAAGGAGTTTATTACGAAAGATATTTTATTAATACGTATAATATTACGAGAGAGGAATTTATTAAGAGAAAGGAATTTATTACGAGGGATGAACGATATTAAGAGAAACGAAAAATTATGGAATGAACGATATTAAGAGAAAGGAAGTTATTACGAGGAATGAACGATATTAAGAGAAATGAAAGGTTTTGGGGACACATGATTCTCTTAAAACTATATCTATGAAAGCACGGAAAATATCATGTTTTAGTATTTCGTTCAAACGGTTTCTTTACACTCATTTGAATCATATGTTTTTAAACCTTTATTAGAAATATGATATTCTGCTTGGCTGCTGTATCGCAGCAAAGAGATTTGTCGCTCCATTGAAATCTCCCGAAAGGGTTACTTCGAAGTGATAGTACGGGACATGCTGATTAGCAAATATAACACGGGGGTTCCTTATAAAGGATGGTTTATATTCGATTGTAAAAGAAATCAGAGCGCCTTAAATTTTTCTCGAAATGTGATATTTTTATTTTGTACGGCAATGTCTTAAAAGAAATGTATCAAATTATCGCAGCTACAGTATGTCTAGATTTCATTCCTTAAATCTTTTAATCGAAGTCCGGTCGTTAAAATATACTGGAATAAATAAAAATTTCTTTCAAATAGTTTCGGGATGCGGCGAAATAAATACTTCATATAATTATTGAATTAAGTACGGACTTGATGTTCTTATGCAAGGACTTGAAATGTTCTTAAGCAAGGACTTGAAGTGCTTTTGGAAATTACATGGAAGCAAAGACTCTGAGGTGAAATTATTTATTAATTGCGTTTGCAGTGAAGTGTTGTCTTTTTGAATTAAGCAAGGACTAGAAATGCTTTTGCATTGAAATTGTTAAATTTCATGGAAGCAAAGACTCTGACGTGAAATTGTTTTGGAACTTTAATTGTTGTGTTTTGAAGTGAAATTCTTTATTAAATGCTTTTGAAGTTATGTGCTTTTGAATTAAGCAAGGATTTTGGAGTGAAATTATTAAATGAAGTGTTTATGGAAAGAATTAAATGAAGTGCTTTTTGAAATTTAATTGAAGTGTTTTGATGTGAAATTATTCTTTAAATGTTTTTGGAAATTTAATTGATGTGTTTTGATGTGAAATTATTAAATGAAGTGCTTTTGGAAAGAGTTACATGGACACCGAAGTGAAATTATTGTGATTTATTAAATGCTTTTGAATTGAAGCAAGGAATTATATTCTTTTGGCTGGAAGCAAAGATTTATGCTCTGAATCAAGGTAAATTGACACTTCTCCATTTGGTATGAAAGAGTAGGGGTTTGTTTTAATTTGGATAATGGATTTGTATACTAAGATTTCTTTGAAATATGCCAAAATAAATGGCTGCTCAGAGTAGCATTAATTGTGCCAATTAAATAACTGTTCTTTTGATGGGGAACAACTGTCTTTAATGGGGAACATCTCTCCTTTAATTAATATTGGGCATCCTCTCCGTGTATATATAAACGAGTCATCATATTGGTGGCGTTACCAGCTCTCCTGGTCGAACATTTCCAGCATGGGTCAATAAATAGTAGGTATAAACGATAGAAATAATTGTGAGGTTAGGGCTACTGATTTTTTTATATAAGGGATAACTGAACATTTCCTCTCTTAATATGGCTCTGCCAATATATTTGTATACGGCTTCTGAGGTGACTCGGGAACATCTCTCCGTAATTAAATATCGGGCAACCTCTCCATGTATATATTTAGTTCGTGTATATAAACTTTCTGACACACCATCATTCCTGCCGCTGGTAGCTGGTGGCATTACCAACTGGCCTGGACTGAACATCTCTCTGGCATTAATAATATATATGTATACCCTTAATGATATGTAAATTACTCTCTTAATACTGCTTTTAATAACATATATATGTAGACCGTTAATGATATTAAATTACTCTCTTAATGTGGCGATGCCAATGTATATGTATATCAATTAAGTTTGATTCATTATGTTATAAACCATCTCTCCATTAATATATATATATATATATATATATATATATATATACAAGGGAAAATAAACAAATAAATAGCGCTATCTGGCAACTTCTCCACATATGTGGCAGCGAAGTCAGCTGAGACTGATTC
This sequence comes from Bathynomus jamesi, assembly GCA_023014485.1. Taxonomy (NCBI): domain Eukaryota; kingdom Metazoa; phylum Arthropoda; class Malacostraca; order Isopoda; family Cirolanidae; genus Bathynomus; species Bathynomus jamesi. The sequence goes on along the minus strand of JAJOZX010000573.1, from coordinate 888,978 downwards.
ATTATGTTATAAACCGTGGTAGTGTGAGTATCTCTCCATTAATATATAAATAATTATTCTAAATAAATATCTGGCAAACATTAAAATAAATATCTGCAGTGGGAGCATCTCCTCTCTGCCATTAATAAATAAATAATTAATTTGCTATCTGGCAATCCCCTCTGTGCAGCTGAGGCTGGTTCATTATGCTTCGTGACACGCCAGCGAGAACATCTCTTACTCTTTCTCTCTCTCTTAGGTTAATAAATAAATAAATAGCGCTATCTGGCAACCTCTCCATATATATGTATACGCTCCTTCTAAGAGAGCTGAGGCTGGTTCATTATGCTTCCTGACACCCCAGCGAGAACATCTCTCAGTTTAATAAATAAATAAATAGCCCTATCTGACAAACATCAAAATGACAACCCCTTCTAAGTTAGCTGAGACTGATTCATTTCGTTTTGTGACATTGCCAGCGAGAACATCTCTTCCTCTCTCCTCGCTTAGGTTACCCCTTTCAGGGGTCATCCTCCCTCTCCACCCAAAGCCCCTCCCCCCTTCATGCAACTTTGGGGGTTACTCCCCACCCCTTGTTGCATACCCACTTTCCCCCATCCTCCTTTGCAACATTGCTCAACATTGCACTGCAATTTGCACTCGTCCATTTTGTGGGCATGCTACTAACCTAGAAGAAGCAATTTTTTTATTAGGGGACAGATAACGGAAAAGTACCATGTTTTGTATTGAGGCACCATCATAAATGCATGTAGTTATTTTGTATTAATAAGTTCCATGTTACAACTTAAGTGTTGAATCACTGCAGCTGTAACTCTTGGCGGTCTCTCACCTCAAAGGAGAGAATTACAGAAAATAAAACTATTACAGTGATTTATATCAATAAACATAAGAGCCACTTAAACGATGATATGCTAACACTCCCCTTCTTTTGTTTTTAACAATTATTATTATTATTATTGATACCTTTCCAATTACAGCTTCTTCGTATTTAGTTTCCTGTGCCTCATTCTTTTCCTTTAAGTTGAATCCTTTCAGTGTGGGTACCACGGACGCATTTGCTATCAGTTTGCTTTTTAATTTATATTAAATAGGGCTTATTAATCTGTTTTTTTTTTTTTTTGCCGGTTGTTTACCAACATCATATGATTAACCTTCCTTTTATGTCCAACCCAACGCCACAACAAGATTTTTATTTTCGTACTCCTGTACAGTTTAATAAATTTAATACCACAATTTTTTATTTAATGTCACCTTCCGCATTTTCTACCATTCTCCAAAAACTGTTTGTTTTGAAACACTTTAATAAATTTGCATACATATTCCCTAGAACAGGGGTGGTGAACCTGTTTACAGTCGCGTGCCAAATAAAACCTGTAAACCATAAAAAAAATTCGTGTGCCCACCAAAGTTTATATACGTATATTACACCAAATTACAAACATTAACTCTATTATTTTATACTTATTTTTTGGATAACAATTTCTATGCTTAGCGTGCCAGGCAAATGGGCACGCGTGCCATAGGTTCGCCACCACTGCCCTAGAAGATAATTTTATTTAAGTAAGATGACGCTGTAAATATATAGATTATTTAAAAACATTAAATTCCTCTAACGTTAAAATTAATTTGGAAACACGCTGCGTTGGAATTATGTGTATAACAGTTAATGAAATTAGTAGTTTGAAAGACTTCCCTGTGAAATCCTCTGTAAACCAACTGTAATCTCGCAAATGTGTAACGATCTCTTCATAAATTACAGGCGGTGGAGAAATTCAGCGCGAACACTCAGGAGATCAGCGGAGCCCTTCGGATGTTCACGCAAACCCTTCAAGAAACCGAATTCCGAACGATGTCTCCTCATGCGAAGAACTTAAAAGCCAGGTTAGCTGGTGAGTTACTGAGTTTGCTTAGGAAAACTTTTTTTTAATCGGGTAACTTGAAATTTTAGTGATTTTAAGTAATGTATTCGTGAGTGAGTATTTTTGTACTGCGAGATCTATGATAAAAAATATGATAAGTAAAGGGTGATCCAGAGAAATGGGACCCAAAAGAAACCCCTGTAACTCTTAAAGTATAAGTCCTTTTATAAAATCATACGCATCATTCGAAAGAGGATAGTTACAAGTTTGTACAGGATTGTATAGGTTTTGACAATACAAGACAAGATAAGATACAAAACAAAATAAAAGTGTTAGTTAAAACTAACCCTTCAAGATGACTGCATGGACTGTGGAACAGCTGCGTTTCATAACTGAGCAATATTATGAGCATGGAAGAAGTGTAGTTTCAGCTCAAAGATCTTCAAGACAAATTTTCAGATGTCAAAATCACCTTCTAAGAAAGTAATCCGTCGGTGTGTCAGAAATTTTCCCTAACTGGCAGCATTGGAAAAAGAAAACCAATTGGAAGAGTGCGCACAGCAAGGATAGACGAGATCATTAACAGAACTCATGAAATTGTACAGGATAATCCTAACATAAGCATCAGACGTGCTTCTCAGCTGTTAGGAGTTGGATATGGAACAACACACCGTATATTCAAGCAAAATTTAATGCTCATTCCATATAAAATTCAAACAGTGCAACAACTAAACGATGGAGATTTCGCACGAAGACGACAATTCTGTTCTGTCAATGGATCCAACAGAAGGTAAATGACACCACCAATTTTCTAGCAACTTTGATTATGTCAGACGAAGCCCATTTTCACTTGAATGGAACTGTAAACAAACAAAATTGTCGTTTCTGGGCAACAGAAAATCCATTGAATATTACCGAAGTCCCGTTGCATAGTCAGCGTGTAACTGTTTGGTGTGGTCTTACTGCATCTCAGATCATAGGGCCGTACTTTTTCGAGGATTCCACCGGAAACACGGTCACTGTAAATGGTGATCGCTACGAAAAAATGTTGACCGATTTCCTTATTCCTAAATTAAGAGATCTTTGTCTAGAAAACCACTGGTTCCAACAAGACGGAGCTACCTGCCATACCACGAGGAACTGCATGGCAGTTTTGCGTCAAACGTTTCCAGGCGAGTTAATCTCAAGATTTGGAGACGTTGAATGGCCCGCAAGGTCTCCGGATTTTTCTCCCTTAGATTATTATCTCTGGGGATATTTAAAGAGTAGGGTCTACAGAAATAACCCAACCTTGCAAGAATTGAAGGCCGCCATCACAAATGAGATACAGGCCATACCACCGCACACTCTTGCAAAAGTGATGCAGAACTTACAAGCGAGAACACTGGAATGCTTGGCAACTAATGGAGCACATTTGAAAGGAGTCATTTTTAAAAAATGAATATTTCATAATAAACTTGTAACTCTACTCTTTCGAATGATATATAGTTTTTATGAAAGGAATTAAATATTAAGAATATTTGGCTTTTTTTTATGGGTCCCATTTATCTGGATCACCCAGTACAACTACGAAAACATTTCTCCAAAGAAAAATGCGTGGAAAATATACTGAAAATTTCGAGATCCCAAATTATTTTTGCGCAGTTGGTTCGAGAATAACTTTGTGCAACGCTTTGGTTTTTTTTATGAATGGGTTTTGAATACTGTTTCTCCGAGAGACGCCTTAAAAAAAAATTCCTTCCCTTACCCATTCCTATTTGTACAGGGTGTAACAAAAATTGCTACAATACGTTGAACGTTACGTAAAACATCCTTATTGATGGTGTATTTTTATTGTATCTTGTCTTTTAACTGTTGAATAGTTCGTGCTCTTGTCTGGGCAAGTTTTCGTAACTACTATGATATTTAGCAAGAACAGTTGCGGAACTATCTTCGCCAGTAGAGGAACGAGGACGGCCACTACGAGGTCTGACCAAAACACTACTAGTATCATTTAATCGCTTTACTACCTTTCCAACTTTGGTTCGGTTTGTCAGGATGAAGTCTGTGGAATATTAACCTTTGGTTAACCTGTGGTTAGTTTCCGCCCGAATTGTTCATTCTGACGAAGGTCAAGCTTTTCACTCCACCTTAGACTTACAGTTTAACGTGGAATCCGAACCACGCCCCATCAACAGCCCAGCGTCTTAACCACTAGGCCACCTAGGGTACCCATTTATCTACCAACCACTTTCTTTATTGTGTGGAAGGATGAACAGCTGGGTTTTGCTGCGCGCCGGCTGCCGTGCCGTCGGGTCTCGAACCCGGGGCCGATGGATTCGTAGTCAGCGACGCTAACCACTACACCACCGAGGCGCCCTTATATATATATATATATATGATACACACAGATCGTGCGTGGAACAAGGAACTCTTCTGGGAAAATTAAATCCACTATAGTCCGATTAAGTAATGGTAAATGACAAATACTACAGTTTTTTCTTTTTCATGATGTTAGCCCGACATGGGCAACGGGTCACTCGCAAAGAGGCCCCAAAAATATAGTTTCCCTCACCAGCTATCTGCAAAGCAGATAGGATCCAGCTTTGGGACGGGATCTAGGGGTTACAACTACACCTAGCCTACTATATCCAGAACCTTAATATAAGCAAAAGACTCGTTGCATTCGCGTCGGATTGAATACATCTGTAGAGAACAGACAAAGAAACAGACAACGAAACAGACAAAGAACAGACAAAGAAATTCTTTCCTTTTCGACGTCGGGCAGACATTTTAAACACACGTGGTGTTCAAGGACACAGGAACAACAGGACGCTTGTGTAGGCGTCTCAAAAGCCCGCGAATGTTAGCGTCCTAAGAGGTTATATAAGTCCCAGCTTTAGGACAGGATCTAGGGGTTACAGCTACACCTAACCTACTATCTCCAGAACCTCAATATAAGCAAAAGACTCGTCCATTGCATTCGCGTCGGATTGAATACATCATGAAAACGGACATGTTATGTGCCTTGAAAAGCGGACGCTCAATTTTGCCAGTTGAGGTTTAAGTTTTGGTTTTTGGCTAAAAAATACAATAGTTACCCCTTTTACTTTGATGTATAGTAGGCCTAGTAATGACAAGGTTGGGGGTCAACAGTTTATAATGTCCTACGGTATCACCGGTTTGATGTGGCTAATGAAGTAGGCTTACTATAATTACTTTCTAGCATAATACGAATGATTCGAGGTCACCAGCTTAGATTACACCCAAGCAAATAATATTAATAGCCTCTCCATGTTGTTTTGTGTTCAATTAAGAAAATAAATCAGTTAGTTGTTCACAGTGAATAACAATACAATAACGGTAGTTATAGTGACTAACAATTATATAAAGGCATTTATATTATGCTAAAGATGACTGAGGCTTAACAAATAAGGAAATGGTTATATAACTTAATTGTTAAGTAATTTTATATAGGCTAATGAGTTGTGCACAAATGGAAATGCAGCATGAGATATGAAGCCTATTGATAACAGAAATTATGCACGTACGTTTGGTACACTGAATAGATTAAGTAATACACTGATTTAGGAAGGCTAAAGAGTTATGCATAAATGGAACATAGAATAAATGCTGCAGCCTATTAATAATAGAAATAATGCAAGTACGTTTGGTACACTGAATGGATTAGGATGTCTAGAATGAAATGCCTAAAAAAACGAAGGCTAAAGAGTTATGCATAAATGGAACATATAATAAATGATGCAGCCTATTAATAATAGAAATAATGCACGTACGTTTGGTACACTGAATGGATTAGGCTGTCTAGAATGAAATGCCTAAAAGAACACGTAAACAGTAGGATGCATAAGTAAATTGTACGATGATCACAATAACAGGGTGATACAAAATTTTGGTATTTGATACAACACTAGAAAGAGGCCCACTGCAGTCTTAACTGTAAAATTAGTTTGAACGGTATTGAAAGCACTTTTAGGTATAGCCTAATCACGCCGCTGGGGTTACACTCTGTGGGCTTCGCGTTAATTGTTTAAGACGAAGCAAAGAGGGTAGGCTTACCGAAATACTGAATACCTCTGGGGATGGACGAGATACTTGAAGGTTGACCTTGTAGACTGTAGGCCCGAAGTGCTGAATACCTCTGGAGATGGAAGAGATACTTGAAGGTTGACCTTGTAGACTGTAGGCCCGAGGTGAAGTTGACCGTCCTGCGTTTCGCACGTCGAGGATGACCTTGAAGCCGGTAGCGGGGTCTATTGCAAACTTGTTGAACGAGCGCCGTTCGTAAAGTGATGGAAGATGAACGAAGCGAAGTGATTTGGGGCTTGTAGCTTCGTAGAAGGTTCACGGACCTTTTCCTCGAAAGATGTTTCTTTAGCGTGGTGAACCTTGCCGGTGCCCTTGAGGATGAAAGTTGAAAGCCGGTCGAGATTATTGTGAAGAGGCCAATGGAACGCCTACAGCAGTGACGTCCTTTCTTGAAGGAAAGGAATAGTAGAGTCGCCTTCAAGTGATGCTTCGTTCTTGCACAGTATACGGTTGAAGTTGGACTTGATCTGATACCGGCTACAGTCGATGATGGCACTGCGTAGAGAGTAGACGTTCGAGGTGGACGCACGAGTGGAGTGAGGACGAATGCCAGTAAACTACGCTTTATATAACCTCTTAGGACGCTAACATTCGCGGGCTTTTGAGACGCCTGCACAAGCGTCCTGTTGTTCCTGTGTCCTTGAACACCACGTGTGTTTAAAATGTCTGCCGACGTCGAAAAGGAAAGAATTTCTTTGTCTGTTCTTTGTCTGTTTCTTTGTCTGTTCTCTACAGATGTATTCAATCCGACGCGAATGCAACGAGTCTTTTGCATATATTAAGGTTCTGAATATAGTAGGCTAGGTGTAGCTGTAACCCCTAGATCCCGTCCCAAAGCTGGATCCTATCTGCTTTGCAGATAGCTGGTGAGGGAAACTATATTTTTGGGGCATCTTTGCGAGTGACACGTTGCCCATGTCGGGCTAACATCATGAAAAAGAAAAAAACTATAGTGTTTGTCATTTACCATTACTTATTCGGACTATAGTGGATTCAATTTTCCCAGAAGAGTGCCTTGTTCCATGCACGGTCTGTGTGTATCATAAAAGAACCTCAGGGGACCATTCTGAGTTCAATCCCATATATATATATATTAGGGTGGCCCTTATTTTTCAACTTTTGAAAGTACTTGCTCCCAACCCCTAATCTTCTTCCAATATATAAAAAAGTGTTCTGTGCAAACTTTCAGCTCAATTGGGCTATATTAAGGTGGCCCCCAAAGGCCCTAAAGTTTCAAAATTCACCGATAATTGGTATTTCTAATATAAAACCTTTATAATTCATTTGCAAACTTTGTTTGGGAAAATAATCACAAAGCATAATCGAAAGTGAATTTTATTTACAACAAATAATTACGCCGCTTATATAGGCCGCAGGCGCAGAACTTTCTAGAACCTTCCAGAAGCGGTTTTTTTTTACGCACTTATGATACTTTTCAATTTCCGTGAATATCTCGTCCAATTTTGGTTTTAAGTAAATAATGGTTATAACTAAATTTATTGTAAATTGAATTCTCTTTCGATCATATTCTATATTTCTTTCGAATAAAACACTGTAAAGAAGATAAAAACGGTTTTATATGAAAAAATATCAATATTGTTAAAATCTGAAACTTTAGGGCCTTTGGGGCCCATCTTAGTATTGTCTGATTGAGCTGAAATTTTACACAGAGCATTTTTACATGGATTACAACAACTTTGGAGGTTGGGAGATGAAAAATATTTCATTTCAGAAAATCACATACAACTAAGGGCCACCCTAATATATATATATATATATATATATATATATATATATATATATATATATATATATATATATATGCTAGGGGCACTTAATATATTTTGCCCCACCCTTTTTTCTTAGTTAAATAATAGGCCATGGGGCTGAAATGTCTTTTTATAAATTATATGTCTGTTTATATATAAACTAAAAAGCAAACTGATAGCAAATGCGTGCGTGGTACCCACACTGAAAGAATTCAATCTTAAAGGAAAAGAATGAGGCAAAGGAAACTAATACGAAGAAGCTGTAATTGGAAAGGTGTCAATAATAATAATAATGATAATAATAATAATAATAATGATAATAATAATTTTTAAAAAACAAGAGAAGGGGAGTGTTAGCACAGCGCTCAAACTATAAAGTGTTGAACGTATCAAATATCATCGTTTAAATGGCTCTTATGTTTATTGATATGAATCACACTAATAGTTTTTATTGGATCACCTGAAGATCAGGGCCCCCAGCCTTCTTTAGTTAGCTTTAAGGCTAACTAACGAAATATCATGACTTAACCTAACCAATCGTCAAGGGCATACAGTTGACCTAACGATTGGTTAGGTTAGGTCGTGATATTTTCGTCAGTTAGCCTTATAAAGCTAACTAAAGAAGGCTGGGGGCCCTGATCTTCAGGTGATCCGTTTTATTTTCTGTAATTCTCTTTGAGGTGAGAGACCGCCAATAGTTACATCTGCAGTGGTTCAACACCTATGTTGTAACATGGAACTAATTAATACAAAATAATTACATGCATTTATGATGGTGCCTCAATACAAAACAGGTAAATCTCTAGGAGCGCTCCATTTTTCAATATTAAATATACACTCATAAAACATATACCATTTGAAAGCTCACATTTTTCTGAATCTAAAAATGTAGTAATCCAAAAGTATCAATAGCAAATAAAAAGTAACTAGGTTTAAATATGAAACCCTATACCGATCAATTTGTGATGCGTGATCTTTACGGGGGCTCCGCCCCCGTACCCCCGAGACTTAAATTATACAAATGATAATGTAATAATATATTCATGTTAGGTTAGGTTAGCGTAACAATTACCAAAAATACCATCTTACGACACAGACTGAAGATTTATAACTTAGCCAACCTTTATAATGTAGTTAATGACGCCACACGTCAGACAATTAATTAAATCTAGTTACTTTTTATTTGCTATTGATACTTTTGGATTACTACATTTTTAGACTCAGAAAAATGTGAGCTTTCAAATGGTATATGTTTTATGAGTGTATGTTTAATATTGAAAAATGGAGCGCTCCGAGAGATTAGCCACAAAACATGGTACTTTTCCGTTATCTGACCCCTAATAAAAAAATTGCTTTTTCTAGGTTAAGTCGTGATATTTTCGTTAAAATTAACGAAAATATCACAACTTAAACTAACCACTCGTCAAGAGCGTACAGTTGACCTAATCGGGCATTCAATAATTTTCCCATAGGTTTCGATTAATTTTAAGCACTTTTTCGTTATCTGCCCCCATGCAAAATTTAGACGTTCTACAGGGTGTTCGGAAAGTCACTGTGCACTTATATTTATTTAATAGCATACAGTAGTATAACATTGCATATATGATAGAGGTTATGGATGGGACCATCAGAACCTATAAAAGGTGTTGAAAGTGATGTCCTTTAACAGCAATACAGGCCTGGACCCGTCTTATTTTATTTTGAAACACCTTTGTCAGTTCTTCTTTTGAAATGGACCTTATGTACGCAGTTATTGCAGTTTTCAGGTCATCAAGCGTGAGTGGACGATCTCGATTATATAAGTGCACAGTGACTTTCCGAACACCTTGTACAAGATTCCACAGTTTTTTTAAAAAAATTTATTAAACAAATATAAACAAGATTCCGCAGTTTTTTTTAGGTACTTTTCAGTTACACTCCCGCAATATAACAAAACGGAACAAGATATAATTATAAGTACGCCCTTGACATTTAGTTAGGTAAAGTCGTGATATTTTCGTTAGTTTTAACGAAAATATCAAGACAACCTAGAAAAAGCAATTTTTTTTTATTAGGGGTAGACCTCGGAAACGTACTCAAAACATCCTTTGTTTCTAAATAATATTTCTCTCCGTGACTGTTTATTACTATATCAGTTTGCTGATCTAGAAATACCATTTCCTCCGGAAATAATAATGCCATACCAGTAGTATCTATTCAGCTATCGCCCATTTGCCAATTGAAAGATATTCTAAGCAGTGACGTATTGTGTGTATATATATATATATATATATATATATATATATATATATACAGGGTGTCCCGTAAGTCCGGCATCATAGGAGAAATGGTGCTCTTCCAATATGTGCTCTACCGCGAAACTGTGATCTACCATATTCCAATACGTGCTCTACCGTGAAACTAGCCTTATGAGGCTAACTAACGAAAATATCATGACTTAACCTAACCAATCGTTAGGACAACTATACGCCCTTGACGATTGGTTAGGTTAAGTCGTGATATTTTCGTTAGTTAGCCTTATAAGACTAACTAACGTACCTGCTGCTAATCCGAATAATTTAAGGTAGATCACGTATTGGAATGTAAATTTTAAGGTAGAGCACATATTGGAAGAGCACCGGAGAAATTCATATTTTTCTATTTCTACAAACCATAATTCATATTTTTCTCTTTCTACAGGCCATAATGTCTATGCTCGGGATGTCAATTTCCCGTCCACCATTCTGTTCAGTGACGAGGCTGTTTTTCATGGAAATGGTGAGGTAAATCGACAGAACACCCGCTACTGGTCTCAAAACAACCCTCACTGGTATACCTCTTCAAAGGAACAAGGTGCATCTCGGGTGATGGTATGGTGTGGCATTTGGAAGGATCGCATCATAGGACCCCTCTTTTCCAATGAACATGTCACTGAAGGCACCTACCTACGTATGCTCAAGGAAGAAGCATTTCCCAATGTCTTGAACGAAGAAGGAAATTTTCAAACATGGTTCCAGCAAGACGGCGCTCCTGCACATTACAGCACCCAAGTAAGGGAATATCTGTACCAACAATTCCCTGGTCATTGGATAGGACGTCGAGGGCCTGTGGAATGGCCAGCTAGAAGCCCGGATCTCACGCCACTAGATTTTTATCTCTGGGGCCACTTGAAAGCGCTGGTATACGCAGAGAAAATTAGGAGTGTTGAACATTTGCAGCAGCGCATTATTGGGGCATGTAACACCATTACTCCTGACATCATTCACCGTGTGCTTGCTGACTGGGTATCACGTCTGAATTTGTGTATTGAAAACAATGGTGGACATATTGAGCACGTTCTGTAAATAAAAGCTTTTGTTTTGCCTTTTTTTATTATTTTTCCTATGATGCCGGACTTGTGGGACACCCTGTATATATATATAATATATATATATATATCAGGCTTTTGCTCTGTCTTTCTTATAACACAAAATAATATCTGAATTTACGTTCAAAATTAAATGTAAATAAATAAATGAATCAATTTGGAATTTCCTCAGCGCGCAATAATGCCTACCAACGGGTCTGTTTTTATACATCGTTCAGGATGACAAGCTTGCCAATACCATAAACACTGTCATCACGTCTAAAGGTTTACTCTAGTTTTTACAAGACCATTTTTTATTCACTTCACTGATATCCTCCTTCTTAATATATATCCCCTTCTTGAATTTATATTTAATTATTCATTTATGTTTCCTTAGTAATATGTAAACCAGAGTGATGAATGGAAATAATTTTGTTCTAAAGACATTTGGCAATGAGTCAACCAACCAAACAACGCTCACTCACTCAAAGATTCATTCATAAAATGTTACAACCGTTTGTAGTACACACAACAAATGTATGCCAGGTGTCGCTATCTGTTCTCAAGAGCGTTCTGTTCTACGAGTAATGAGCGCAACTGTACAGTCCTGGAGAATATATTATACTATATATACGTACAGAATATAATAATGAAGAATTATATATATATATATATATATATATATATATATATATATAAGAATATTCCGCGCAAAATGAGAGTGAAAGAACGAAACAAATGAAAAAATGAGGTAACCACCCGGGAATCGAACCCGGATCTTCCGATTGCCGGTCAGATATGATAACCATTACACCACGGGCCTCACTCAATCAAATGTCGTAATTCCTCTACATGCGCGCAGAAACCAATACCCCAAAGGGGCACCTCCCGCATGCCGTAACATTATATACATTATAACTGCAAACACGCAGTATAATTAACGTAAAGAACGACGCTTTGTATAGGAGAATATTCCGCGCAAGATGGAGCGAAAGAACGAAACAAATGAAAAAATGGGTAACCACCCGGGAATCGAACCCGGGATCTTCCGATTGCCGGTCAGATATGATAACCATTACACCACGGGCCTCACTCAATCAAATGTCGTAATTCCTCTACATGCGCGCAGAAACCAATGCCCCAAAGGGGCACCTTCCGCATGCCGTAACATTATATACATTATAACTGCAAACACGCAGTATAATTAACGTAAAGAACGACGCTTTGTATAGGAGAATATTCCGCGCAAGATGAGAGCGAAAGAACGAAACAAATGAAAAAATGAGGTAACCACCCGGGAATCGAACCCGGGATCTTCCGATTGCCGGTCAGATATGACGCGGAATATTCTCCTATACAAAGCGTCGTTCTTTACGTTAATTATACTGCGTGTTTGCAGTTATAATGTATATAATGTTACGGCATGCGGGAGGTGCCCCTTTGGGGCATTGGTTTCTGCGCGCATGTAGAGGAATTACGACATTTGATTGAGTGAGGCCCGTGGTGTAATGGTTATCATATCTGACCGGCAATCGGAAGATCCCGGGTTCGATTCCCGGGTGGTTATCTCATTTTTTCATTTGTTTCGTTCTTTCGCTCTCATCTTGCGCGGAATATTCTCCTATACAAAGCGTCGTTCTTTACGTTAATTATACTGCGTGTTTGCAATTATAATGTATATAATGTTACGGCATGCGGGAGGTGCCCCTTTGGGGCATTGGTTTCTGCGCGCATGTAGAGGAATTACGACATTTGATTGAGTGAGGCCCGTGGTGTAATGGTTATCATATCTGACCGGCAATCGGAAGATCCCGGGTTCGATTCCCGGGTGGTTACCTCATTTTTTCATTTGTTTAGTTCTTTCGCTCTCATCTTGCGCGGAATATTCTCCTATACAAAGCGTCGTTCTTTACGTTAATTATACTGCGTGTTTGCAGTTATAATGTATATATATATATATATATATGATGTTCCCACTTATAGTTATTATTATTATTATTTGATTATTAGGTACTTACATATTATCGGGACTTCCGAACTGTTTATTATGTATTTTTGCTCTCGTCATTTTCGTTTAAACTAACGAAAATATCACAACTAAATTGAACCAATCATCAAGGGCGTACAGTTGACCTAACCGGGCATTCAATTAACCTAACTGAATGCCCAGTTAGGTCAACTGAATGCCCGATTAGGTCAACTGTATGCCCTTGATGATTTGTTAGGTTAAGTTGTGATATGTTCGTTAGTTTAAACGAAAATGACGAGAGCAAAAATACATAATAAACAGTTTGGTAGTCCCGATAATACGTAAGTACCGATTATTATTATTATCATTATAAATGTTTTTATTCCTGTTCCGTCTCTTAAGCGAAAGCACAACGTTAATCAGGTGTCCCCGTACCTTCTATTAGAGGTGAATAAAACAACTTATAACAAAAAATAATCTATTATGTCAATGAGTTTAACACCAAACAAAAATAATTACAAAGGACAAATGAAAATCTGGCATCAATGAAATTTTTAGAGAAATGATATTTGAGATACTGATTCTTCACTTTAAGAATTTTAAATTTAGAATTAGCACAATTAAAATAGAATGGCTAGAATATTTTTTAGTTACAATTTACTTATCTTATGACTAGAGCCCCGATATTCAGTAAAATGCCATGAATGGCTTTTTTGGCCTATTTTTGCGTTTACAGGAAAAAGTGCCTTTTTCGTCAAAAAGTTCCTAAATTGCCTTTTATCCCCTTTATTTTCTAGTATTATTCCATTAGAGTCACAAAATAGGACTATCAGTTTCAGTTATATATTTCAGTTTTATATTTAAATATATATTAGTGAACAATTTGGGCGGGAGCTAAACCAAGGTAACCAAGGTATATAACAGAAACTGAGCGTGCATAATAGTATTATTTTATCTTAAAAAAAATTTTGAAATTTAAATCCTTGTCATTATTGTGTAACGAACATTTTCAATACCTATTGTTTTGTTCACTATAATGGCGTTGTAATAGTTATCACTGTATATATACGTGTATAATGGTATTATACCACAGTTTGTTTTGCCGGTGTGACGGTTACACGTGTTTCGATCGAAGTCCGAATAAAAGCGGTGTTACACTAAAAATCCTGCAGTTAATCAGTTTTAAACTATGCCGATATTGTGAGTTAATTGATAGTGCATAGTGGTATTTCTCTTTAAAAAGTAAAATCGCGGCATATATAAAAAAAAGTAGATAAAAACGAAGCGAATTAATCTATACAGCATTTCACCGAGCGTTTCATTGTGAAGAAAATTAGCTGCCTATCGAAATTCCTACAAATACCCCCCATTATTCCTCGCGGCCACAGTCGCGAGCACCAATCAGTGCAAAGTAAACAGCGTGCCACATCCCCCATCCCCCGTAACGGAGAATACTTTCCCTCACTCAGCTTGAGAAAACCCCCACCCAATACTTCCCATAATACCCTTTTTGAGTCAATTTTGTGCAACATGGAAATGGTAAATAAATTCCTGCAATTCTGTGGTATCTGCAATGATGCAACAAATGAGACAAAGGCGATGAGGTGCGATCTCTGTCAGCTGCATTTTGATTTTAGATACCTAGAATGGGAAGATGAAAAAATCTCCCTTATAACGAACGCGAAGCAACTTAATGGGCTAAGGTTTTTCTGCGAAAACTGCATGACCGAAATAAACTCTTTTACGGTATTTAAAGCAGAAAGAGACTACGAGAAGAAAATAAAAGAGGAAAGTGTGAATAAAGAACAGAGGAAAACAGAAGAAACGAAGAAAGGCGAAGTAGAAATAAATCAAGTACCGTCACACAACGAGGCCGAAACCATACAGGCAACAGATAGTATAAAGGCAACGAAGGACATTAGCAAAAATAGCACAAATAGGAAAAGACACGCGTGCAATCAAGAAAACGGAGTGAAACTGTCCCACAATAAGGAGCAAAAAACAAAGGCCCCGAGTAAATATGGGGAAGGAATTATATGCAGATATTATGTAAAAGAAAATTGCAGATATAAGAGAGGCCAACGTATATATGAACATACCCAATATGCAATTTCTTCTATAATAATGGGCATTGTAAATTCGGAGACAGATGCAGATTCTACCACTCGGACATCTGTGGGACTTATGCAAACTATGGGGCCTGCAAATACGAGATAAAAAAATGCTACTATCAACATCTCCCGACGAACCCAAAGGACAAAATTTAAAGGGGAATAGGAATAACAATAGTAACACAAAAAGCGAATAAAATTTTTTCAACATCGCAGACATGATACGGCTGCTAAATGTCATACGACGTATGCAGTTGACACAGCTGGAAACCCCCGAGCCAAAACTGCTTCGGGGCAAGAAGCTACCAGAACAGGTAGGCGGAAACGGATCTCTCTCGGAAGACTATAGGGCAACGAAACAAACGATACCGAAGGAAAACGAACTTGAAATACACAAGGGGCAACATAAAACAAAGAAATAAAGATTGTCCTGGTTAGTATTCAAAGAATAAAACCAAACCAATCACTCAACAAAGTTGCGTATCTGAAAGAATTTATGGACGAAACAAGGGCGGACATCGAATGCCTCACAGAAATTCATCTTAAGGATTGCCAACGAAATTGTGAAAACTGCGCATATTGTATTGTTAAGAAAGAGATAAATATGAGAGTTTCAACTTACTAAGAACGGATAGAACATCGAGACGTAAAGATGGCTGTGCTATATATGTACATGAAGGTCACATGACAGAGACGGTAATAAGTAAATCAACAGTTTTGTGGAACTCCTAGCAGTGAAAATAAGAACTAAACGTGATACTGATAGCTATAGTCATCTATAGACCTACAAACACTCCAACCGAAAAATTCTCGGATGCCATTGATGATATCAGAAACCTAAACCTGCGGAGACTTGAATCTCCCATTTATAAAATACAAAAAGGTGAATAGGAAAAGGTGGATAGGAATATATATATACCAAGACAAGGGGGCACAAGCAAGCACAAGGAGCAAGCAAAAATGTTGATGGCTCTCACAAACGAGTTTATGCTGATACAGAAGATAAAAGAAAATACCAGAAAAAAATACTGCCTAGATCTGGTATTCACGAATAATACAAACTTGATTGCTGATATAAAAATAACCCCAACCATTATCTCAGACCACACCTTAAGCGAGATATCAACAAATCTAGCGACAACATTAAAAGACAATACACATATTGAAGAAAGAAGCAAATTTGGGGGCCTTTAACTTAAACTCCAAGACTATAAATTGGGAAGCAATCAGATCACAGATAGCCCAAATAAAGCGGAGAACAGTTTCAGAGAATAAAACAACCGAAGAAATGCTAACAATTTTGGAAGAAAAGACGCTGAGAATTTTAGAAAAATATGCTCTAAAATCACAGCCAAAAGGAAAGAGAAATTGGCTAGAGAGGCAAAAAGAGATGAATATTCCGCAAAAGAAAGAGAGTGGAAGCGAAGTTAGCTAAATGCGGAGATAACAATGCCAGAAAAGTAATACAAGAAAAAATGGAGAGTATCGACATGGAAATACAAACCCTGATTAAGGGTCATACAGAGAGGGAAGAGGAAAAGCAATAAAGAAAAATCCAAAATACTTCTATAGTTATGCGAAAAGGAAAACAAAAACGCGCGCCACTATCAGGCACTTAAGGAAAAAAAATAATGAACTAACGGACGATCTAAAAGAAATATCTGAAACATTAAGAGCCCAGTATGAATCAGTTTTCAGTACCCCAAAAAGTGACAAAGCGATACCTGCAATAGATGCATTCTTCGAAGAGAAATTACAAAGAGGTGGTATGACAGACTTTGATTTTACCCCCGAAAATGTAACAAGAACTATACTGTAAGACAAATGAAACCACATTCAGCTGCAGGTCTGGACTGTGAAAATGAAATAGCTACACCCTTATACTGGATATGGAGAAGATCTCTAGACACGGGGAAATACCGAGCATCTTGAAAAGAGCAAACATTGTCCCTATATACAAGAGGAGGTCAGAAAATAAGTTTACCCGGCTTATAATTTCGTAACTAAAGGACCTACATTGATTATGTTTGTATCAGGTGAATTCGTTAATCATTGTTGGCAACACTGCACGTCGATTCGGCTGCCATCTACCGTACATTGGTAGTATGAGTCAGTTGAACATGGCGGCTCGACTGGAACAGTGCCCTGTCATTTCTGCAACGATATTCCGAGTCGGTCAGTGGTCAAGAATTTCTCGAGCGCATTGTCACAGGAGACGAGACATGGGTTCATCACCGTACTCCGGAAACAAAATGTGCCAGCATGGAATGAAAAGACCCTGGGTCCCCGCGACCAAAGAAGTTCAAGATTGTGAGGTCCGCTGGCAAAGTGATGGTTACCGTGTTTTGGGACCACAAAGGCGTTTTGCTCGTAGACTTCATGCAAAACAGGCACAACAATCAATGCAGCTGCATATTGTTCAACACTGGAACGTTTACGAGCGGCCATTAAATGTAAACGTCCTGGACTGCTCCGTAGGGAAGGGCCCTGTTCCAGTCGAGCCGCCATGTTCAACTGACTCATATAACCAATGTACGGTAGATGGCAGCCGAATCGACGTGCAGTGTTGCCAACAATGATTAACGAATTCACCTGATACAAACATAATCAATAGTTACGAAATTGTACGCTGTGTAAACTTAATTTTTGACCGCCCCTCGTATAAAGGAGGCTCAAGTAAAGAACTATAGACCAGTGTGATTGACGTCCCATCTCACTAAAGTATTTAAAAGAATAGTTAGAGAGAAAACCTATGATTTATTGGAGACACTAGAAAGATTCAACGAAAATCAGCACTGATTCCGATCAGGAAGATCATGCCTATCACAACTTTTGAGCACTAAAACAATATCCTAAATGCACTGGAAGGATAAATGACAACTAGATAAATGACAACTATGATACATGGATTTTGCTAAAGCTTTCGACAAATGTGATCATGGTATAATAGCACATAAAATGAAATATATGGGAATAACAGGCAAAGTGGGAAAATGGATCTACAGTTTCCTCAGAGAACGTCTACAGGTCGTCAAAATTCAAGGTATATCATCATCAGAATCGGAAATATGCAGCTCAGTACCACAAGGTACAGTACTGGCCCCACTTCTGTTCATTATCTTGGTAACAGACACAGACATTGGAGTAAACAGCAACAGTATAGTAACATCCTTTGCAGACGATACAAAGATCAGCAGAAAAATCAGCGATGCAAGTGAAGTGGAGGTTTTGCAGAGGGACACGAACAAAATATACAAATGGTCAGAAGACACCATGACATTTAACACCGAGAAATTTCAGCTCTTGAAATATGGTAGAAATAAGGAACTTAAAAAGACTGCATATTATGCTCCAGATAGACAGGAAATTCAGAGAAGCGCGAAAGCGATAGATTTGGGGGTAATAGTGTAATGACCGATGATGCAAATTCGAAACACAAAATCAGAGAGCGATAAACAAAGCAAAAAGAGTCGCGGGACAAGAACTGTACTAAGAACGCTCAAAAGAAGGGACAGGACAGTAATGATTCCTCTGCTAAAAACACTGATTATACCAAAACTTGAATACTGCTCTTGACGTCCCCATATACAAAGGAAGAAACTAATAAACTAAAAGAAACTCAGACATTTCACAGCTAAGATTGTTGGCTGCAAAGAACTCAACTACTGGGAAACACTACATAAACTAAATCTGTACTCCATGGAAAGAAGAGAGAGGTACACCGTAATCTATATATGGAAAATTATCGAAAAACTGGTACCAAACCTCAAACTAAACCCAACTACCATCCAAACAACGCTGGAAAATACCTCTTCAACACTGAAGGAAAATAGCTTGGTTGTCAGGGGGCCAAGACGTTTTAACCATCTTCCAAAGGACCTCAGAAACGTTACAGGGGTCAAAGTTGAAGTCTTCAAGAGAAGACTAGATGCCTGGATCAGGACAGTACCAGATGAGCCGGGTGTACATGGCTATGCGCGGTGGAGAGCGCAAGAGAGCAACTCGCTTCTCCACCAAGCCAGACCTAGAGGCGGAACCACCAGCTTGACCTTCGTGTGAAGAGAGACCAACACACGGAACATCAACGAGGTTAACGAGGTATATTAAACTTTATTTTTGGAAATGAAATAATTGTTATTATGTATAACTAATATTTGAATTACGTACTGTTTTTTCACTAAGGGCGTTGTAATATGGATGTAGAAGCAAACGAAATTCCTCTTCCTCGCTTGTTTGTTTCGTGACTGGAAGTTGGTAACAAGGCAATAAAATCCCGCGGGGGCACGAACCGTCCACAAAGAGAAAAGCAAAATTTTACCTTGTTTTCCAAAAAGGCCCGCGATTTCGTAGCCTATATAAACGCGAGTTCACTTCAAATCAATTAGCATTTACAACAATCCTTTAGTACGATTTGTTATCTACTACTTCTACTACTTTTTTCACCACCTTTCTCTACAAAAAAAAAAAAATGGTGTTAATAATCCAGCAGGGTTGAAAGCACCTTAAACAAAAAAAACAAACACTTGCCCTATCCTCGCATTTGTAGTCACATCTCACTCTCAGCTCTTTCGTCAGTAACGCCATTCGTCACGCCTCCCGCTCTCCGTGCTTCGCCGGATAGCGGTCTGCCGTCCTTCAAGACCGGTCGAGCATACACGAAATCTATCATCAAGTAAGGCCCTCTACAATTTCATCCCGCAAAAAGCAACATCACTGTTCCAGGAGTTTCCGCTGGCCCCCACTTTCAACAAGTCTCAACCGGCCCTCAACACTCATCCTCTCGCCGGCAGGCCAGTCCGCCTTCAGATGCATCTACTTCGAAATCGAGGGTCAACAATTTATAGTGGCCTAGAAAGTAGGCTTACTATAATTTATGAATTAAATTGAAATGAATGCTTAGGATCACCAGTCTGGGCATTCAGCACAAACAAACAATACGAGTATATAATAAGGTAGATAGAAATGACTTTGTTGTTTTTCGTTTAATTAGAAAAATAAATGAACTATCTGTTCACAGTGATTAACAATTATGTATACGGTAATTGTCAAAGGTGGGCAGTTGCGCCGCAAAAAGTTGCGGCGCAACTTGCGGCGCAACATTTTTGGTTGCGCTTGCGCTTGCGGCGCAACTTTTTGAAAAGGGTTGCGCTTGCGCGTGCGGCGCAACTATTTCAGCAGAGTTGCGGTTGCGGTTGCGGCGCTACAAAAATCGTTGCGCGTGCCCACCACTGCAGATATACGTTAAATGTAAAGGTGGGCAGTTGGGCCGCAAAAAGTTGCGGCGCAACTTGCGGCGCAACATTTTTGGTTGCGCTTGCGCTTGCGGCGCAACTTTTTGAAAAGGGTTGCGCTTGCGCGTGCGGCGCAACTATTTCAGCAGAGTTGCGGTTGCGGTTGCGGCGCTACAAAAATCGTTGCGCGTGCCCACCACTGGATTGTGCTATATTACAATGACTGATTATTAGCAACACGAAATGGTTTACACAGTATAAGCATTAAACGCTGTATTAATGACTAGCAACAATAATTAAGGTAATGAGATTTCGGTACTGTACACTACAGTAATGAGTAATTAAGAAAACAACAACTAGGTAATAACGTACAATATTAGATTCACAGCAATAAGTAATTATACAAATAAGTAAGTTGTATGAATGAACGAAATAACAAGGTGATACAAAAATACGGTATTGGTACAACACTTGAATAGGCCTACTGCGGTCTTATCTTAACGGGAGAATTGATTTGAATGGGATTGAGGACACTTTAGGGCCTACTCGATTAGGCAGAGTTTCTGGACGTTTCGGCGTAGAAATCGAATAGTTTATCACAAGGTAACAAAACACGGTAGGCCAAGTGGTGGTCTACTGGTTTAACCTACTGGTGACCCTATGTATTCATTTCAATTTAATTTAGAAATTGTAGTAAGCCTACTTTCTAGGCCACTATATGTCTTATGTGTATATAAAGGTATTATTCTAGATTAAACGTTTTTTGAAAGCAAATTTATAAATGTCTTTTTGGGGGGGATTTACTACCTATTTTGCGTGTTTATTTTGACTATTTGCCTGCCTTTTTTTAAAGGTTTTTTAGCGCCTAAACATCCGGGCTCTTCTTATGACAGTGATAACCTTCCTTTTTGAACGACATTAAAACCTCTACAATTAATATTGAATAACCGACTCCTTTTCTATAAGACTACAACACAATATAAATTTTTATACTTACTTTGCGAGTGAGTAACAAAGCGAATTTCGTTTTCCTCAGTTTATGTTAGGAGAGACTAAGTCTCTATTTGACTATTTTTATTTTTTTCTGAGCCACGCACGAATTTCTTTCAACGTTTTCTTTACGTTAGAATTTAAGGCGGACTAATTTATTTCTTTATTTTCATTTATTTAACACGATCTTATTTCAATTTTTATGAGGCCACGCCCAGAAATACACTGAACTGAAACTCCGTCTCTTTCGATGAACTGTTTGATTTCTGCTACCTTTGCTAAGTCTTGTATTTCTAAGAATTACATTAACCCCGTTTCGAATTAGCATGAATTTTATGTAAATTTATTTAGCAGTATGCAAAGGTTATTTTGATTCAACAATTGATTTCTTTGACCACGTTAATCTAATTCAGGACATCATAGGCGCAAATCGCTGTCAAAAAGTAAGGGGGTACATTTGGATATGAAAATGAATGGATTTTTAGAACATGTATTTTAAATATCGTAAGAAAAATAATATAATATAATAATAATAATATAATATAATATAATAATATATATAATATAATAATATATATAATATAATATAATATAATAGTAATAATAATAACAATAATAATATTTATTCATGTAGTGTAATTCCTCTTATTACTCTGGAATACCGTTAACCAACTAAGAGTTCCTAATAGTTCCCAGATAGTTGGGGGTACAACTGATACTTTGTCCCCGGCTTTCAAAAAGTGGGGGTAGTTGTACCGCCCATGTCCCATTGGGACTTGCGCCCATGCATGGCATCGTACGACATTGTTCTTTGGTTGGCCTATCCCCGTTAACATTTTCGGGCACAAGATGTAATTACCTACTATAATTTCCTAAATACTCGTATACTTCATCCTATGATTTTTTCATTCTTTAAATAATACCAACTTATTGGAAAGATGTAATTTAACATTTTTAACAATCCAACCGTAATGGAATTCGCTTTTTATAAACGTTACACACGTTTATAGGGCGTACCATTTTCCTTTGTGTTGAGGCACGAAAATGACGAGTCAAATTCCGTCATGTCGAAAGAGGTTGAATTGCTATGATATTTAATTTATTTTCTCCATCTAGTTTTGGGTAGTCGGTATTTTGGTACTTGTTATGTGAAATTATCTGGAATTTAGCAAGCAATTGAGTTCATTACTTTATTGCTAATTTACATGGGTATTTCTTACAATCTCTTTTTTTTAATAAAGAAAATTACAAATTTCTTCAGTGAATAACGAAAAAGAAAGCGTTCATCTTGTCTCGCGTCCTTTTACTCTTATTTCGTTTGCATGAGCAAACTCCGTCTTCTGGTTCATTTATAACCATCACCTCATTACATTCCCCATACATCACAATATATACTGTATATATAATAAGAATAAGAATAATAATAATAATAATACACTTTTGCCTAATAATAATAATAATCATAATACACTGTCCCTTGTAGTACTGAACTATGTACTTCCGATTCTGATGATGATATATCTTGAATTTTGACGACCTGCAAACGTTCTCTGAGGAAGTTGTAGATCCATTTTCCTACTTTGCCTGTTATTCCCATATATTTCATTTTATGTGCTATTATACTATGATCACATTTGTCGAACGCTTTAGCAAAATCTGTGTGTATATAACATCGTAGTTGTCATTGCCTTCAAGTGCATCTAGGATATTGTTGTAGTGTTCTATTAGTTGTGATAGACATGATCTACCTGATCGGAATCCATGCTGCTTTTCGGTGAATCTTTCACGTGTCTCCAGGAAATCATAAATTTTCTCTCTAACTATTCTTTCAAATACTTTGGTGAGGTGGGACGTCAAAGACACTGGTCTATAGTTCTTTGCTTTAGCTCTGTCCCGTCCTTTATATATAGGGACAATGTTTGCTCTTTTCAAGATGCTCGGTATTTCCCCAGTGTCAAGGGATCTTCTTTATATCCAATATAAAGGTGTAGCTATTTAATTTTTACAGTTTTTAATCAATAATGCGTTCCAATTGTCCGGAACTGCAGCTGAATGTGGTTTCATTTGTCCTATAGCTCTCGCTACATCTTCTGGGGTAAAATCAAAGTCTGTTATATACTCTCTTGCAATTCCTCTTCAAAGAATGCATCTATGTCAGGAATCGCTTTGTCACTTTTTGGGGTACTGAAAACTGATTCATATTGGGTTGGGCTTTCAATGTTTCAGATATTTCTTTTGGATCGTCGGTTAGTTCATTATTTCTCGTCCTTAAGGGCCCAATAGCAGCACACGTTTTTGTTTTCCTTTTTGCATAGCTATGGAAGTATTTGTGATTTTCCTTTATTGCTTCTACCGCCTTTTCCTCTTCCCTCTCTGTATGGTCCTTAATCAGGGCTTGTATTTTCCTATCGATACCCTCCAGTTTTTCTTGTATTACTTTCCTTTCATTTTCTCCGCAGTTGCCTAACTTCGCCTCCACTCTCTTTCTTTTGCGGAATAGTCTTCTCTTTTGCCTCTCTCGCCAGCAACTCTTTCCTTTTGGCCGTGATTTCGGAGCATATTTTTCTAAAATTTTCAGCGGTTTTTCTTCCAAGGTTGTTAGCATTTCTCCAGTTGTTTTATTCTCGAAAATTGTTCTCCACTCTATTTGGGCCATGTGCTATCTGATTGCTTCCCAATTTATAGTTTTGGAGTTTAAGTTAAAGGCCCCAAATTTGCTTCTTTCCTCAATATGTGTATTGTCTTTTAATGATGTCGTCATATTTGTTGATATCTCGATTAAGTTGTGGTTTGAGATAATGACTGGGGTTATTTTTATATCAGCAATTAAGTTCGTGTTATTCGTGAATACCAGATCTAGGGAGTTATTTTTTATGGTATTTTCTGTTATCTCCTGTGTCAGCATAAACTCATTTGTGAGAGTCATCAAAATTTTTGCTTGCTCCTGGTCTTCTCTTGTGCCCCCCTTGTCCTGGTGTGTATATACTTTCCTATCCACCTTTTTGTATTTTATAAATGGGAAGTTAAAGTCTCCGTAGATCATTATCTACAGATCTACAGAAGCTAAGGCTAACAAAGACCCTAAGATCCACTCCTAAGGTTAGCCCGAGAGAAAGGAAAGAGTAGGGGGTTAAGAGAAGAGAATAAGGGGTTAAGTAAGTAGCAACACCTATCACTCGTGGGTTAACATTCATTCAGAAAAAGAGAAAAAAAGACTCACCATCATCATCCGACGGCCGCTGCCGACAAGTCAGAAAAATAGTCGGAGAGAATAGGAAAGATTGCAGAACGGTCCTCTACTCCATAGGGAGGTAGAGCCCACTCTACCGGAAAAAGATGAAAAGAAGTAAAATAAGAACGCTTACGAACCATGCAATACATTCTTAACTAAAGAACAACACATTCTTAACTCAAAGCAACACATTCTTCCAACTGTTGCAGACCGATCCTCCACTTCACAGGGAGGTAGAGGATGCAGCCCACTAGGCTGGAAAGGCGTGAGAGATGAAAAGAAGTAAAATAAGAACTCATTACAACACATTCTTAACTCGAACACTATCATAACATGCAAACATGCAAACTACAGACATGCAATAAAGAGAGAAGAAAAATAAGTATAAAGAATAACAAAAAGTGGGTTAATTTACTCAACAAGCTTCAACTAAGTTCGTGTTAGCCTAATTTTTTTTTTTTTTGCTGGCATATCACACGCTGGCATGTCACAAGCTGGCATTAGACGTCAACAGACTCATCCCCGATTACGACCCCCAGAGCTCCTGTTGCCATTTGTTTTTTTATTTTAAACAACGTTAATATTTTTAAAATGTCTATCTAGACGGTTTTTAAACACAACACTGGTAGAGTTCACGACGGGCGCGGGAAGATTATTCCATTTATCAATTGCTTTAAACGTAAAGAAGTTTTTAGCGATATTAGTAATGAAACGTCTGCTACGCAACTTAAATCCGTTATTACGAGTATTGCTATTATCGAAAATGAACAGTTTGTCAAAATTTACGTTATCGATGTTATTAACGATTTTGAAAACTTCAATAAGCTCCCTCTTAATCTCCTAGTCTCGAGTGAATGCAAGTCTAACTCTTTAACCCTATCTTCATAAGGCTTGTTGCGCAATGATGGAATTAGTTTCGTGGCACGAAGCTGAACCCTTTCTAACCAATCAATATCCTCACGCAAATACGGGCACCAAAACTGAACGGCATATTCTAAATGAGGCCTGACTAGGGACTTGTAAAGGAGCAATATAATATCCTTCGATTTAAATTCGAAATTACGCGCTATGAAGCCTAACATCCTATTAGCTTTTGCGCAAGACTCCAGGCACTGGTTCCTAACTTTTAAATCCTTAGATAATAGATACGCGTACGCCTAAATCTACGTCCTCGTCAACGCTCGCTAACTCTCTATCATCCATCGTGTACATGTAATTATTGTTACGAGAACCTATATGCAAAACTTTACATTTGTCTACGTTAAATTGCATCTGCCATTTATCCGTCCATTCCATAATCCTATTTACATCGTCTTGGGGCCTATTTCTATCGTCCTCGTTAACAACCTTACCGCCTATTTTAGTATCATCCGCGAATTTTGACACGTTGCTAGTCAATCCTACATCTATGTCGTTAATGTAAATTACGAATAGCAATGGGTCTAACACTGAACCCTGTGGGACACCGCTACCTACATCCAACCACCCCGATTCACTACCATTAACAACAACCCTCTGTCTCCTAGCACGAAGCCATTCATCTAACCAGTTAGCTACCTGACCGCGTATACCGTGCGCTTTAATTAACTTCGCAATTAATCTTCTATGCGGAACTGTATCGAACGCCTTTTTAAAATCTAAATAAATAACGTCAGCCGCTCTATGCCTATCGTATTCGTGCACTATTTCGTTATAAAATTCTAACAAATTTGTTAAACAAGATCTATGGCGTCGAAACCCATGCTGACTACTATTAATCAAATCTCGACTTTCTAAGTGGTCGATGATACAGTCCCTAACTACTGATTCCAGTAATTTACCGACAATTAACATTAAGCTAATGGGCCTATAATTGCTAGCTACTGTGCGGCAGTGGCGTACTAAGGGGGGTGCGAAGGGGGCGGTCCGCCCTGGGTGACAGCCAGGAGGGGGGTGCCATCGGGAGAGTTGAAATACCAGTACAAGTTTTCCAAACCAAATGAAAAATTCGCCAAAGTAAGAAAAAAAATTTAAAAATCTTCAAACTATTACAACAGCTTAATGTTAAATTCCACTATAAAATAAATTTTTATTTTTATTGGCAATACAAAATTTACAAACGAAAAATTAAATATTTGATAAAAATTACATCGAAAGGCGAACATTTGTTGACGTTTTAGTCATCAGTTTGTTGAGCATAGCCAGCTGGCTGCAACTGACATGCCAAGTCTTGTTCACTTGACACTGTGACTCCACATACATAAGGTATGTTTCATTAAATAATTATGATAAAGCATAAAGTGCTGGTGTTTATAACAATATCATGGTACTTATACCAGTGTCCAGTAATTTTTGACGATGTGGTATCATAGTGATGTTTAAGTGTTTATAAATGCATCGTCGTGATGTTATAATACCGGGTAAATGCATCGTCGTGATGTTATAATAAATGCATCGTCGTGATGTCATAGAAACTCATGTTTATGAATGGTGGTCCCTGTGATTACTGGTTATCAGTAAAAAGACAGAGGAAAGTCACACTTTGCACTAAACTTTAGACTTGACTTTTTTCGTACAACCATGACTACTGAAGTAACGATGATGTGTATGACTGAGTGAGTTTTCTATGATGACTATATGGTGATCTTATGATGGTGGTGGTGATATGACTGCATGATTTTTTTTTAATGCAACTACATGGTGATGTTAAGACAGAGAGGGTGATGATGTGACTGCATGGAGATGTGTTAATGCTTACATGCTTAATATAGTAAACACCGTTTCAGATTTACATCAACAACTACAGTACTATTCTATATTGAACTAGTACTAATGCTCATTGGCTTAGTCAAGTTCAACAATTTTACAATGTCCAGTGTAGTATCATTGTGTATTTAATATGTTGTTAATGCTTACTGCTTATTAAATAATGATATCAATTATAATAGCTAGCGTTACACCATACTATATTGAATTAGTGTTAATGCATTGGCATTGATAATTATTAATTAATTGTCTCTGCTTGTCTGGGTTCGTAATCTGATAATTCAATGGGTATCTGGTTGGAAAAAGTTTGAGAACCACTTGTTTGAAGCTTTTCTGTTGTAATAAATTTTTTTTACTTCTTTATTTACTGGATATACTATTAATTTTCATTTTGTCAGTGGTCTAGTTATTTGTGAGTAATGCTCATACTTTTCTGCTTTTTTAGGAGTCGTGTTTGCACTTAACCCCCCCCCCCCCCCCCCCAAAATAATATGGGGATGCCAAAGGAAGGACCCGCCCCGGGTGCCAAATACTTTAGGTACGCCCCTGCTGTGCGGTCGCCTTTTTTAAAAATGGGCGTGACGTTAGCTAATTTGAAGTCTTCAGGAATAATCCCCGTTTCGAGTGACTGATTAAAAATCTTCGTTAAGGGGCCTACAATAACGTCTTTCAAATCTTTCAAATGTCTGGGATAAAAAGCGTCAGGGCCTGGAGCCTTGCTAACTTTTAGCCTATCGATATAATGCGCAATCTCACCCTCGTAAACAGTTATTTCATCCAAAATAGTCTCGCTACTAAATGGAACGATATCGTCCACGTCGGGGACATTATTTACGTCTTCTAGGTAAAAACTGTCGCAAAAAAGTTATTGAAAATACCCGCCATCGCCTGAGCGTCAGAAGCCAAAGCGCCGTTAACATCCACTAGAGGGCCTATGTTATCTTTTATCGGCTTACGATTATTGACATATTCAAAAAACGTTTTTGGATTACGTTTACTATCCGCAGCTATAAGGATCTCTAAATTACGCTTAGCATTCCTAACTGATCTTTTAACCTGACGTCTAAGCTAGATATATCTATTAAAGTTAGTTGCAGTGCCATTGCGCTTATTAAGTCCATACGCTCTTTTACGCTCGTTTATGAACTCGCCTATTTCCCTAGTCCACCACTTGGGCCTACCATGATTTCTAGCGCGCTTGGGCCTACGAGGAATAAACTCCCTTTCAATATTCATAAAACTTTCTTTAAACGCCTCCCAATGCAAATTTGTGTCATTACCCATAAATAAATTATCCCAGTCCACTACTTCCATCCTATCCGCAAAACTATCAAAATTAGCCCTACGAAAATCAGGGACTTCTATTACGTCACTATCCTTAGTGTTTTCTATCAATAACTTAAACCTAAGAATTTGATGATCACTACATCCTAAACTCTCGCCTACTTCTAAACCTTCGAATATATTTTCGCCGTTCGTCATCACTAGGGCGGTCAAAAGTCAATAAAGTCAAATTGTTTCCTATGGGGCACTTTTCGCTGAAACGACTGAAAATGCAATAAAAACACCTGTAGGGGGTATATTACCAAAGTTAATAGGTCAACCAAAAGTCAACTTTTACCTGTTAGGTCAAAAAATAGCAATGAGGTAAATAAAGTCAATTTTTTGGAATAAATAATTAAAATAACTAAAAACTTGGTATCTTTTTGGTTAACTGGCAACTCGCTGCTCGTATTTGTCTTATTCAGTTATGTCCATTCTGGTTTGGATGTGGTTGTGTTGTATGTATTGTGGTTACTGGTTACCATTTTTGATTTGTGATTTTTTCTGATTTGTGATTTCACTGATTTCGATTTCTTTTGATTTCAGATATTTAAAATGCCAAAGTTGCAGTTAGTTCTATTGCTAAAGTGTGCGCTATAATTGCAAAATATCCTAATGAATTCATTTGTTCAGGAAAAAATGAGCTATACTGTCAGATTTGTTGTGTTGTGGTCAAGCATGACAAATCCTTTTTTGTGGATAAACATCGCTCTACCCAAAAGCACCAGCGTGGTATAGACCAAAATGTGGGAAATGAAAAGACGCAAACCCTTTTAAAGTACCAAGTCTTCAGATTTTTCGGAAAAACTTGTGACTACATTTCTGTCAGCCAACATACCTCTTCATAAGTTGAGCACCCTCATGTGAAACAATTGTTCTCTGAATTAGGTGTAGCGTGCCTTGCGTGTCAACTTGCAGATCAATAGCAATGAAATAGGCAGAAAGCGAGTTAAGTAGAATAAAACATTTGCTAGAGGGTAAATTAGTTTTCCTATTGTTGATGAAAGTGAAGTAAGGGGCTCAAAATATTTGAACATACTTGCTGGATCTATTGATGTTCCCAAGAAAAACATATTTAATCAGGTGCGATGTTCTTCTTGGAAATGTTAATGCACGAACTGTCATACACAAGATTGACGATACTGTAAAAGAATTCGAGATACCAAGAGAAAATTCTGTTTACTTCTGTCTGATGCAGCTCGTTACATGGTGTCAGCTGGAGCGACACTCAAGCAACTTTTTCCAAGACTTTTCCTGTAACGTGTCTTGCGCATCTGTTACATAATTGTGCGATGCAAATAAGAGCATTTTATAGTGATGTTGACACTTTAATTGCATGTGTCAAGGCTTCTACTCTTAAAAACAAAAGGAAGGAAGGAATTGTTTCTGAAATAGGAACTCCTCCAGAACCGATTGTAACACGTTGGGCAAGCTGGCTGAACGCTGCTTTTTATTATGCAGACAATTTTCCAAATGTGAAGACAATTGTGGAAAATTTTGAAGATGAAGGAATCATTGTTCAGAAGGCTAAAGAGAGTGTTGCTAATGAAAAACTGCCAAAGCAACTAATGTCAATCAAAATGAATTATAGTTTGATTGCTAGCTTAGTGACTAGGATGGAAGCATCTGATTGCACCATTAGAGAGGCATATGAAACCATTTCTTCTATCAACCTTGGCGAAGATATGTGTTCAGTCAAACAATACATTGAAACAAGACTCAAGACAAATGGTATTTGTGAAATAATTAACCTCAGTAGACCTGAAATCTCACCAACAGTTTATGGTCAGCTTTTGCAATGTCAACCAACAACTGCCGCTGTAGAGAGATCTTTCTCCATGCTTAATAAATTATTAAGTAAGGATCGCAATTTTTTGCCAGAAAATGTCGGCAAATACTTCATAATTTACCACAATTGGTCAACTGATGTAGAAGAGCAAGAATAAGTAATTAAAGTATCGTTTTTATTATTCAAAGTAAAGGCAACTTTATAAGTCAATTTTTTCAATTCGTAAGGTCAACTTTCTTAATTTTTTCGGTCAACTTTTGACTGCCCTACTCATCACCAAATCTAAAATATTGTCACCGCGCTTTGGTTCGGTAACCATCTGTCGTAAAAAATTATCTTCCATGAACTCAATCAATCTCAAACCCTCCTCGAGGTAAATTAGAAGGACTAATTGATGATTTTCAGTTCAGGTTTGATGAACTAAAGAAGCTAAAACCATGCTTCGAATTTCTTGTAAATCCTTTCCTGATTGGTGTCGTCAACGATGGCTGTCCTGTTACCACACCTTTTGTTACGGAAGCTGCTTCAATACAACAAGAACTTTTGGAGCTACAGGAGGACGTGGGTTTAAAGTTGATACATAAAAGCTTATCTGCAGTTGAGTTTTGGAAGCAAGTACCAGAGACAAAGCATCCTCACCTCAGGAAAACCAGTTTCCGACTTATCTCAGTTTTTGGGACAACTTATTGCCTTGAAGCACTCTTCTCGGTAATGAAGTTTGTAAAGTCAAAACATCGTGCTGCCCTCACTAACGAACACCTGACTGAGCTTCTTCATACCGTCTTAACATCACATCAGCCAGACTTTAAAGCATTAACAGCCAAAATGAAGACCCAAACTTAGCCTTCTACAAGCAGTAATTAAACAATTTAATAATGTGAGTATAACTCTAGGTATATGTATATGTTTTTAATAATTAAATTCTTTTTAAAATATTTTGCGGCTCTCGTACATCTGAAAAACGTCGTATGTAGCTCTTGGGTCCAGGAAACTTGGCCACCCCTGGTATATAGTCTAGGGCAGGGTTGTGATGTCCTCCATCCCGAAGTATCGTACCGGGCATGCCAAAATTATCGTATTTTACTTGAAATTATTGTACATATACTGTATATGGATTAAAGTTGAAACATTTGACACTTTCCTATACTACATTAAGTGTATTGGTTTGAAAGTAAAAGAAAAATATGACAGAAGCAGCAAGCTCACTTTAGTTCTGTCCTACTCTCCTGAGCAGAATGTTGTTTACACGCTACTGGGCCAGCTCACAGATGATGCACTGTTGTCAGATACAAATACCTCTGGCTCTCAAACTGGACTAGAAAACCTTTAGAAACCTCAATATTTTTTGTCTACACCTCTACAGTCTACAATCCTTTTAATCAGGACAGTTGCACATTGAAAAGAAGTTTTTCAGTGCTTTTGGTAAATATGACCGACAGGCAAAAATTATCGTACATCGTACACAGACTCCAAATTATCGTACATGAATAATTCTTATATATGTAATCTTTATATTCAATTATTAATTTTTACATAAGGACCAAACTCGCAAAACGCAAGTTATCTGTTATTCAATTCATACGTCCATGTCCTTTCTTGACCTTTATCTTATGTTATATTTTTTTTTAATTGTTCCCTCGCAAGATACTCGTCATGCTGACACCCGTGTTCGAATTCTGCTGACCAACACGGAAGGCGGGCATCTAATTACGAAATCTCCTCTCTTGTTTAATTCTAATTCAAAAGCATGATTATGTTATATATCGTTATGTGTTC
Organism: Bathynomus jamesi; assembly: GCA_023014485.1. NCBI lineage: Eukaryota > Metazoa > Arthropoda > Malacostraca > Isopoda > Cirolanidae > Bathynomus > Bathynomus jamesi. Next base: position 856,770 of record JAJOZX010000573.1, on the reverse strand, counting down.
TTTGCAGTTGAATGTATATAATGTTACGGCAAGCGGGAGGTGCCCCCTTGGGGCATTGGTTTCTGCGAGTATGTAGAGGAATTACGGCATTTGGAAGAGTGGAGTCCATGGTGTAGTGGTTATCGCGTCTGACCGGCAATCGGAAGATCCCGGGTTCGATTCCCAGGTGGTACTCATTTTTTCATTTGTTGTTTTCTCTTTCTCGTCTTGCGCGGAATATCTCCTATACAAGCGTCGTTCTTTACGTTATTTATACTGCGTGTTCTTTGCAGTTGAATGTATATAATGTTACGGCAAGCGGGAGGTGCCCCCTTGGGGCATTGGTTTCTGCGAGTATGTAGAGGAATTACGGCATTTGGAAGAGTGGAGTCCATGGTGTAGTGGTTATCGCGTCTGACCGGCAATCGGAAGATCCCGGGTTCGATTCCCAGGTGGTACTTCATTTTTTCATTTGTTGTTTTCTCTTTCTCGTCTTGCGCGGAATATCTCCTATACAAGCGTCGTTCTTTACGATATTTATATATATATATGTGCCCATGTACTTTGTGTTAAATCTCAAACTAAGAGTTATGCTAATGTAAATATGAAACACTGTAAACTATAGTTAAATGTGGTCAATTGTAATTAACTCTAATGATTTAATATGATGTAATTAATGTACTTTAATGAAACTGTAGTTAACGAGTTAACGATAATAAATGAATGTGAATTAATTGGTAATTATAATCATAGTTATAGTAAACCAAAATTACAATGTACTCAATGCCCGACCCGACATTATGTCGCCATTAGGAATGTATACGCGGCGATATTGTTATTATTTTTTATTATTTTTTCGTTGGGATAAATTTTCGATGTGCTTTCGACTTTGTCAAATAATTGGTGACGTGTTCTTTTTTTTTTTAAAAGTTGCAGTGTTTATGTTTTGTATACATTCTCTCTTCGTTATAAAAGATGAAGTCATGTCTTGTAAATCTAATTGTAAATCTTAAACCTGTAATTTTTGCTTATATGCATATCTTAGTATAAAGATGCATAGTTCAATTTCCGTTTCTAATTAACTCGGCGGATCAGGAAAACAGCAGATCTGAAAATACGCGGTTTAAGATAAAAATATGGCTTCCTCTTACTATATCCTGTTTATCTGTTTAACCATTGTCACAACAAAAAAATTTACTTTATTTTTAACTATTGTGCAAAAATAATACAGCCTTTTCAACATTTAATAATGATGATGTTAGTAGAATCGGGGTATATGAACCCACATAATTTCTTCCATGTTCATTCAGAAGTAGACTCAAAGTCTGAGCACTGCCTGTACATTTTAGCAGTAAGTTACAGTAAGAAATAGTCTTTATTTTCTCCTTCGAGCCTTGCTCTCTTCAGAGAACTTAGTCATTAAAATTTCCCGATACGTTATAAGAAGAATCCGGGAATCTTCAGAGAATTTAGTAAGCCTCCCAGAATCCTCCGAGCCACTATAGAAAAACTCGGAGAGTAGTATAGAAGAAACCACTGCAAGTAACAAATCCGTTGCTGCCACCTAACTAGAACCCCCGTCGACTTCGAACCAACCCAGGCCATAGACGGAGGGGTTAACACGATAATTATCGTACGCATCACATCCCTGGTCTTGGGGATTACTCTTGTAAAAGTGCCTGCGCTTCAAACCCCAACTGAGTAGCCAAACAGGTATACTGTATACATTTTTAAAATGAGGGGGAATCAGACAAATTACAAAATTAATTTTTATAAAATTACGCATGTAATTTATAATTTCTTGATTAATTAATATTCTTAAAAATTTCAATATTATAATCATGTAACTCGGACGGAAGGCATTTTTGTAGCCAGCCAAATATGCTGGGGGTTGATGACGTAATGACAACTTAAACAAAAAATTAATGGCGTTTCATATTCAAAGCATTCAAAGTTAATTAAAGTTGTATATTGTAAATAAATAAATGCAAAATGCTTTCAAAGTGTGCCGCGGTACTCTGTAACTTCCATTTGAGTAATGACGTCAGCAATGACGTAAAAAGAAAACGGGGCCAAGTGAATCTGCTTTGGGGTTATCAGAGTCAAGAGTCATTAAGGGCCAACAGCTGCTCGCTGAAAATGCCAGAAGTGTGTGTGTGTGTGTGTGTGTGTGTGTGTGTGTGTGTCAGTTTGCATAATATGACATAATTTAACACATTAATGAAATTACTTCCGCATTTGTACTGCAGATTTTAATTTGTCGCTTTTTCGTTTGCAGTACAGTTACCTGATATAATTAGACTCTCAGTTTTATAATATGCATATTATCCAACACAAATTTATCTGTAAGCATCCATATAATTTTTACTGTTAAAAACGTTACACCAAAGTTATGTAATAAGAGGAAGAAAGACAGCAACAAAATTTACAAAATTGTTACGGAACGAAAAACTGGATAAGGGTCATACGTCTTCAACACGAAAAGTTACAGAACGAAATAGACGAAAAGAGCCTTACTCTCGTTAAAGCTGGAAAAGTTACGCTAATGTTGCTTATTGAATTCAGTGTTACAAAAAAGTTACGTTCAAATATGTAACTGACGTGCAACTTATACATAAAATTTTTTAGGAGTGAGCAGAGTCGCTAAACTAAAACAGAACGTGAAATGCAAGACAAAACGTAACAGGAAATATAAAACAAGCCACAAAATTAATTTAAAACACGAGAAACAATAAATACTGAAGCAAAATGAAACAGGAAATGCAAGACAAAACGAAACGATAAATGTTAAAACAAGATGGAACAATATAAATGTTAAAATCAACGACTACTGAACAAAACTCACAGCATTGATGAAAGTCAAAAACTTGAATCTGCCAGCGATAGTCTTCCTTACAAAATCGTCCCTTGATCCAGGGGGAGCCACGGTGTATTCGAGGTCATAGTAAATAGTGAAAGCATAAATTGCGAAAAAACTTGTGTGGAAAATCGAAATAATGAATGAGTTCATCGTGAAATCTTATTTTTTGGTGTTCCTCTGGAAAGATATAGGTAGACATTAAAATATTATACATATACATCCTAAAATTATGTAGTTTTGCAGTTTTAAATCAAATTTACTTTCGAGGTTCGTCATATAAAACGATGATTCCATTATGTATATTTTCCTATATAGAAAATGTTACGCTGTTTATTTTCATGTATGCCTGAAAAGTCGGCTCAGAAAGTCGTGTTCAAAAGGGAAAATTGTGATATATGTATACTATGAAAATGAAAAAAAATCTACAAACAATAATATTTCAAAACAAAATAACTGTAGAGGAACGTTACCTTGTAAATCAATTTATTTATGATACAAAAGAAAATGCACTCATATTTTATTTCGGAAGTGGGTGCGAAATTTGTATCTTAAAAAAGTTAAAATCAAAATACAAGTGGTTAAAAAAATCCTGTCGAAACCTCCATGTTCTTACCATTAAAAAACATGGAGGTTACGATAGGACTTTTTGAAATGACTTTACTTTTATGATATAAATATGAAATAGTCAAATAGTAAATAGTTTTTCTAATTTCAAAGATTTTCGCTTATAATGCGCCTGGGTGATTTAGTGGTGAGAGTCACTGACTACGAATCCATCGGCCCCGGGATCGAGACCCGGTGACGGCAGCCGGCGCGCAGCAAAACCCAGCTGTTCATCCTTTCACATAATAAAAGAAAGTGGTTGGCAGATAAAGGGGTACCCTAGGTGACCTGGTGGTTAAGACGCTGGGCTGCTGCTGCTGCTGGTGGGGCGTGGTTCGGATTCCACGTTAAACTGTAGGTCTAAGAGGGAGTGAAAAGCTTGACCTTCGTCAGAATGAACAATTCGGGCAGAAGCAAAACCAAAGGTTAACCAAGGGTATAATACTTCAAACAACATCCTTTCTGTTATAATTGTTTCTACTGTTTTCTTTCGAATAACAATATACTTCTGGTATTTATTAACCCTTTACTGCCCAAAAGGACAAATTTCTAACCTTTCGAATACACGCATTCATTACTTAACCTTACAAAATATTTAGGCAGTAAAGGGTTAAATGTGGAATTTATAACTATGATAATAAGTAAAACATTTCTGAAATATTAGATACATATTTTCAAATCACGCGGACCACGTGTCAACATACTTACATTTTTACAAACATTGGTACAACATTTTCGTTTCATATACTAGAGGAATATGAAATAAGTATCGTTATAAAATTACATGAATAACTATTTCAGTGAACCAGACAAATTTTATGTTGATTTAGCTTTACAAATGAAACTAACTCATAAAGTAGCTTTGAACTCTAAAATTTATCTCGGTAGCGTTTAACAATCAAGGAACTATATTTATCTGATAAAAGAAGTTTGTGTGTATAATAACTAGTGATGGGAATGAAGAAGATAAGCTTTATACAAGCTACATAAAACACGCGGGTGTTTAATTAATTATACGAGTCATTTCAATGATGTGCGTGTGCAACGCCTGCCTTGTCTATCAATATGTGCAAAGTACTGTACACTAGATAAAGTCTGCTTAGAACAGAATGTGTACATTCGAAATCAAATGTTTTAACATTATATTCATTTTCATAAACTTTGCTTACAATCATTCTTTTCTTTTCACGGCAGTTCAATGTTAAAAAAAAAAATAGTAATATTTTTCAGAAAAGAAAGTAAAGTAAAGTTTAGATTTACTTATAATCGCAAAAGACCCGGCACAATATTATTATCTGTAGTCGGCGCTATAACACTCATAAATTCTCCCACGTCGACGGTGTAATGATTAATTTTGCACGTATTAACTATATGACCTTAATTATTTAAAGTTTGCTTAGCAATGTATTTCTTTTTTTAATTTTTTTTCTGCAGTTTACCCTTTCTTTACACGACTCCCTCAGCATGCCCACCCCATTTAGTGAGGGAACTAAGGTATATACAGACATCGTTCTAGCAACGGTAGAAGGCTGTCGTGCGTGCGGGTGAGTTTGTACCTGTTAGCGAAATAACATCTTGAAGTAGAACAAAATTCTCCTTGGATTTCATCTTCGATATCTAATGCTCAGTGGAAACAGTGAAAGCGAACGATATTGTGGAGTTGCGGAATCCTTTTCTTTACTCTGCTTCACGAAAGCCTCATCCCACGCATGGTTACGTGTGGTCTTATAGCTTTGAAAGTCATCTTTATTGCGTTATCAAAGTATATTAGTAGTGCTCTCTATTTACCTCGCATGCCATATCACCCAGATAATAATAATAATAATAATAATAATTTTTAAAAATGTACTATATAGGACAACAAGGGATTGAATTCCAAATTCAATTTATTATTACTCGATATCTTTAATATTTCAAGATATACAACCATAATTGGAACATAAAAAATGCAGTTTCCGTCTCTATTTCTCGAAATTATGGAACATGAATTGTGTAAAATACACAGGACAGTGATTCAACAAATTTTTGAAGTGATTTTTGAAGCAATTTAACTAATTCTTTGAATGATTTTTGAAGCACATTGCATAAAAAAACAAACAAACAAAATGAAATGAAACAACTTAAAAAATACTGCGCTTGTGAGTTAAGTGGTCATTTAAATGCACCATTTTTTAAAATTCCTTTTTAAATATATACATATATATTGTATATAAACATTAATTGGACCTTTTTCTGCATACCTTAATGAATAATGAGTCAACATACGGAGTATTAAAAAAGAGATGATGCGGCTTTCACTCTGCTATATAAGAAGGATAATATTTATTTATCTGAGACTTACTGTCAAGAGTTAGAGAGAGAGAGAGAGAGAGAGAGAGAGAGATAACATTCTTTATATCAGTATAGAGAACCAGAATTTTGCGTTGAGTCGCAACTATAATATAGTTATTGTATTTCACAGGTAAATTATGAAATATACCTGTGTACCATTCAGATGATGACATACACAAATATTTATCGTATAAATAATCATCAATTACTATAATTTTAGCAGCAAAAAATATAATTTCATTTCGAAAATAAAACCAAAAATGTATTTAGTATAAATAAAACTAAATCGCTATAAAAATATATATAAAATTAATGCTTATAGTATAAACATTAATTTTTGGTATATTTTTATAGCCTTATACAATACATATTTTCATATATAATTCAGCTTACACAATTTTTAAATTTCAGAAATAATGTAAAAACTGAATAATAATAATAATAATAATAATAATAATGATTTATTATTATTATTCATGCCCAGACTATGACTAAAACTACGTCAGTCACGCTTTCAATTTAACTGCGTTTGGATTTTCTCATATTCGTAAAGTTATTGAAATAGAAAACTAAACTAGAATTACTAAAAATAAAATGGAGGACGATTTCATTTTCATAACTACGAATTAAGAGGTATTAATATATTATATATTTATTTATTTATAACATTTACCATTTTTACACACGAAAGATAAATCTTCTTATGTAGATTCATAACACAACTTTGACTCGTGTTTAACTGATAAACGGAAATAAAAATAAGGTATTAAGATTTGAAACTCGTCACTCTCCTTCGAAAGCATAATTATTACAGATATATTTATATATAAATATAAATAAATAAATATATAAATAAATAAATAAATAAGTAAAAACAAAAACACTAATTAATGAGTTTTAAAAAACATTAAAATTATATATGTTAAAAAACCATTCAGTTAATAACCTCCACAAACTCAATCAATTTCTCGCTAAAGAAATGGAACGTGTTGAAAAAAAAAACCTCGAATGTAAGACAAAATTAATGATGTACTGTATATATATATATATATATATATATATATATATACTAAGAATTCAGAACAACACAAATCAATAATTGGTTTAACGTAAACTATGTACAGGAAAATACACTCGTAAAATATTTCCTTTTCGTTCGAGAAAAGAAAATATTACATTTCTTATTTTAAATAAAGATAAAAGTTTACGTAAGTATACTGTATGAGACCTAAAGCACAGACACACACACACACACACACACACACATATATATATATATATATATATATTTTTTTTTCCTATCGAGTAAAATCCTTTACTAAAACTTACAAATAATAATAATATTAACTAAAGTGTTCATAGCGTTAAAAACTAAAATAAATAGCAATTATTTTAATAATAATAATTAATGATCACGTGACGTAGTGAAAGACATTTATATATGAACGTGTGATTAGAATGTTATACAACTCCAATACAGGGCGATGGTAAAGTCATGCAAGCCGGAAACAATTATTCAGTCATATTTGGGTTCGTGACTGTGATCACACTGTATAACTCTAATATTATTAAAGCCACAATATCATATAAAGAACTGAGAAAAGTGAAGATATATGAAATAATAATAAATAATATGAGGGGTCGCGCGTCTTACGGTACCTTAGCGCCACCACAGGCGAAAACGTGTTTTTGATGGATATCACTATTTTCACCCTTCCTCTATCGCGTGTTTTGGGCTATAATGACCTTACGACACTAAAAGTATGGTTGAAAACCTTATGAAGCGAACTACTTTTTTCACCTCATTCTGTGCCAGAAATCGCATCCAAAGTTCGGCATAATAAGAAAATCAAAAATTAAAAAAAATATATATAAAATATAAAATATGAAAATCTATTTCAAAAACTCATCATCATTTTCATTAGCATACTTAGAACTCTAATTTAGCCAAAATGAATGTTCTAGCTCAATTAATAACAGAGATACTATTGCCAGAATATTGGTGAACTTTGGAGGCGATTTGTGGCGAATTTTAATTTTGGCGCTTAGGTACCGTAAGACGCGGGACCCCTCATATATATATATATATATAATATATATATTATATATATATATATATTATTATTCTAAGTACTTTTTCACATTTTTTATGAATTATGACCTGAAAAAGGCAAATTTCCCACATATATGATGAATAATGAATTTTTCAAAACATAGGACAGTCAAATGCGCAGATTGGCTTTATCTATTAAGCACATTGTATATATAAGCTCAGAAATTATATATATATATATATATATATATACTGTATATATAATTACACACATGGAAATAATTGTATAATTTAGTTATATCACTGATAGAAGATAATATATATGTATATATATATATATATATATATATATATATTCCTTTTATTATAACCACTGAAAACATTTTATGCTATTTATTTTAATGACTCAATGCATCATCATTAATGAAATGATGACTCATGCGTTATTCTGAAGAAGGAGTAACTGTAACTCTTCCACATGAGAAAATGAAAACAACTTTTGTAGTTTTAACTCATTCCTGGAGAAAGAAAAAAATAGTGTATTAAGTACGTTAAATTTGCTCATTTTTAGTTAGTTAATTATAAATTTAGTAAAAGTGTAAAGACTGACAGGTACCTGCTGCGTCTGTTGTAAGTACAACTCCGCGAAGCATTCACAGATGGCGTTGTAACTTTGATCATTATGTATCTATATGCGTACTTTTTATATGTAGGCCTTATAACATGTCCTGCAATGTTTAGATTCAGCATATTTTTATAATAGTATTTTTTTACTAACCTCCAATGGATGTTTTCATTATGTTAGTTTGTTGATTCATCATACCCATGACGCCTATTGGACCTGGGCGACCGAGAAGACTAGCAGGGCCTGTGCGAATCGGCTTAGCTGAAAATAATTCTCGGTTAATTTATACTTGTGTACATATCAATAACTTTCAATTGGTAATGAAACCGTAATGTTACAGTGGGCAGTAATGATGATAATAATTTTTACGACGGAGGAGACCTACAACTTTTTGTAGGACACGAACTGTTACTCCACCAAAAAAGACCCAGAGAAGAATTTTCATCGCTAAAGTCTGAGGTCCGAGTTGAGATTCGAACCCAGGACCTTCAAATTATGTAAAATTTGTATTACTGAAGTTATTGTATTAACGCATGGAAAATATGCACTGCGTCGAATAGTCGTTCGTCGCTTTTTAATTTTAATGAACGAAAACAGTATCTTTCTCCTCACCAATATGAGCGCCTTGTCCTCTGCGAGCCAAGTTCTTTTGTCTCACAGCTTCTTTGATTCTGTCCACCTCATACTGGTATCTTTTCCTGTCCCTCATTGCGCCGTCCTTCGCTTCTCTCAAAGCAGTTTCAAGCGCCTAAACAACAAAAACAACAGATAAGGACATCTTCATAATTTCACTTCATATATGCTATACATTCTGCATATGTACGGTATATATACAGAGTGTCCCATAAAGATGTATACACTCCTTGAAGTTGAAAAATTTCCTTATATATTCACATATTTGACACCAGTAAAGTTCACTGTGGAACGGAAACGTCATTTTTATTTTATGGGAGAAATAGGCCACGGATAGGCTAGGTCCTTTTTGTTTATAGGCAAAAAAGCCTAGTCTATCAGTACCCTATTTAAGAATGGTGGAATTCCGTATGACGTTCGAACAACGGAAGCAGATATTGAAATGGTATTTCAAAACCGAAAATATTAGCGAGGTACGGTGATTTTGGATACGTGAATTTGCTACTACACCACCTACACGTTTGACTATTTCAAGATTACGTGACAAATTTGAACGAGATGGCACTGTGCAAAACGTGTGCAAAGAACATTCAGGAAGACCTCGAACACCGACTTATGAAGGCACTAAGGAAAATGCTCTTCAAATGATCACCAATACGTCGAAAAAATCTGTCAGACAGTATTCGCGTGAGACCACAATTGGCAAAACAAGTGTACACAGGATACTTAAATCTGCTAAGTTTAAAGCATATGTGCCACGACTACTGCACCGTCTACACGCCATCAACGAGAACGATCCAGACCGGTGCAGATGTCTTGAAGATTAGCACTTTCTTGACACATTTGTATGGTCTGATGGAGCAACTTTTAAGCTAAACGGAACACTGAATCAGATAACACTATTTACTGGGCTTCCGAGAATCCACATATTTCTGTGAAAAGGGCAGTGAACCGACCGGGAGTGACAGCGTGGTGTGGAGTGTCATCCAGAGGACTTGTTGGCCCTTTTTTCTTCTATAGGACAGTCACCGACCCTGTGTATCTCGACATGCTACGTGAATCAGCCATGCCTACTATCCATCAGCAGTACGGCGAGGATGATTTCTACTTTCAACAAGATGGAACGCCACCTCATTACCATTGCGCTGTTAGGGCATACCTCGATGCCCACTTACCTGGCAGATGGATTGGACGAAGAGGAAGTAAGAAGTTTCCACCCCGATCATCTGATTTAACACCTTTAGATTTTTTCTGTAGGGTAAATTAAAGCATGAAGTGTACTTAAGAAATTCAAATACACTTAAGCTACGACATGAGATTGAAGAGGCTTGCAGAAATATTTCACCAAAAACCCTGTACACATGTATGTAGGTATGTCTTACGTCGTGCTCAGCAGTGCATAAATGCAAGAGGTAGACATTTTGAACATTTTCACTAATAAGCTAGTTTATTAATATGCTTATTTATTATCCTCCTTCAAAGTGATGTTTCAGCTTCACAGTGAACTTTACTTATATCAAATATGTGAATAAATAAGGAAGTTATTCAACTTTAAGGAGTATATATATATATATATATATATATTGACCCCTTTCTTTTGCATGTACAGTGATGTTGATGAAAATATATTAGTGTCATGGTGAAAATCTTTAAAAAAATATTAAATGTGCTTCTGTCTTTTCTGTAATTATGTATACACAACACACTTTTAAAAATCCATTTCTCATGAGTGTTTATAGCCTATAATGAATGCATTTAATTCTAAATGCAGTATCAAAGCAACATCGTTCCTCCTACCTTGACTCTCTCCATCGTCGCTCTCAATCTTTTTTCTAGTTTTGGAAGTTCGCACCTTAAATCAGCGTTGTCTCTTACGAGTTGTTTGTGCACTTTGGTTAATTGATCCAAGTTATTTTCAAGGAAAATAATCTTTTGCTTTTGGGCCACAGAACCTCCTAATAAATCCTCATCTTCGCCAGCTGCTGACTGTTTGTGAAGTAAATTGGATTTATAGTAATACTTCAAGCAATGTTATTCTGTTCTGTCATGTTTTCTCTCATTTAAAACATGCCTTCTACACGTAGCATTGAAATTAAATTAAAGGATACGTTTATGTGTAGCCATTGAATGAAAATTGATTTCGTAAACTATATATTTAAACCTATTGCTCATACATATATACGAGTGCCGGTACGAAAGTAATGCCTCGTATTGTATTTACGAACTGAAAAATAAGAGGCATTACTTTTTACCGAACCTTATATATATATATATATATATATATATATATATATATATATATATAAAATGAATTTCACAATTAAACACGTGAAATGAATGAATGATGCAAACTTACAAGGAAAAAGAAAAATGATTCCAAGGCTTTTCGTGCATTCAGAAGTACACCTCGTTTGGGAATGAAGAGAGAGGCAAAAGGTATTTTAACAGGATATTGTCAATTTTATACATTCCCGCACTGTTATTGAAATTATTTTTAAAATGGATAAATGCACATTCTAAAATATTCCTTTCAGTTATATCTCTGTTTTTAACGAGCGCTTTAGAACTATCCCACTTGATACTATGATAACATTTATACATATGGTTAAACAATGTATTAGAATTGTTTGTTCTACACGCATATTTATGCTGTTTTACCCTAATATCTAATGTTTTACCCGTTTGGCCTATATATACTGAGTTACATTGTGTACATCCGATCGAACACACACAACCAACCACATTATCCGGGCTATTCTCGCCTTCTTCATTCCCTGACGAGGTGTACTTCTGAATGTACGAAAGGACTTGGAATCATTTTTCTTTTTCTTTGTGGGTTTGCATCATATATATATATATATAGTATGTATATATACGAGGGTAATTTAATAAGTATCCGCACTTTTTATTTTTACAATTTTATTTTCACATCTGATAGATTATAAACACATCACTTCTCAACATAGTCTCCCTGTTTCTCAATACACTTAGTCCAGCGATCTACAAGCTTCCTAATGCCATCACAAAAGAATGTTTTTGGCTGTGTGCGTAGCCAGTCATGCACCGCCTCCTTCAGGTCATCATCGCCTTGGAATCGCTGACCTCTGAAAGCGTCTTTTAGTGGTCCAAACAGGTAAAAATCCGAAGGTGCCAGGTCTGGACTATAGGTTGGATGGTCGAGAACTTCAAATTTAAGTTGTTGAAGGCATTTTCTAGTCTTTGTAGCGGTATGAGGGCGCGCATTGTCGTGTAACAGAATAACACCTTCCGACATCCTCCCTCTCCGTTTTGTGCGAATTGCTTGCTTTAGCTCATTCCGAAGCATGTCAGAATACGATGCACTTGTTACTGTAGTTCCACGCTCTAGATAATGTTCAAGGATAGGGCCTCGTTTATTCCAAAACAGTGTTAGCATAACTTTACCTGCTGACGGCTGCGCTTTGAACTTCCTTGCAACGGGAGATGTTGGTTGCTTCCATTGCATGCTCTGTCGTTTGCTTTCTGGTTCATAGTGATGGATCCAGGTTTCATCTCCAGTGGTAATGCGCTCCAAAAAGTTTTCACCTTCATTATGATACCGCACCAAAAGACGAGAGTAGATTAAAAGACGCTTTGAGAGGTCAGCGATTCCAAGGCGATGATGACCTGAAGGAGGCGGTGCATGACTGGCTACGCACACAGCCAAAAACATTCTTTTGTGATGGCATTAGGAAGCTTGTAGATCGCTGGACTAAGTGTATTGAGAAACAGGGAGACTATGTTGAGAAGTGATGTGTTTATAATCTATCAGATGTGAAAATAAAATTGTAAAAATAAAAAGTGCGGATACTTATTAAATTACCCTCGTATATATACATACTATAATATATATATAATATATATGATGCAAACCCACAAAGAAAAAGAAAAATGATTCCAAGTCCTTTCGTACATTCAGAAGTACACCTCGTCAGGGAATGAAGAAGGCGAGAATAGCCCGGATAATGTGGTTGGTTGTGTGTGTTCGATCGGATGTACACAATGTAACTCAGTATATATAGGCCAAACGGGTAAAACATTAGATATTAGGGTAAAACAGCATAAATATGCGTGTAGAACAAACAATTCTAATACATTGTTTAACCATATGTATAAATGTTATCATAGTATCAAGTGGGATAGTTCTAAAGCGCTCGTTAAAAACAGAGATATAACTGAAAGGAATATTTTAGAATGTGCATTTATCCATTTTAAAAATAATTTCAATAACAGTGCGGGAATGTATAAAATTGACAATATCCTGTTAAAATACCTTTTGCCTCTAATTAACTCTTGTTAATCATGTGCTAATCTTTTGGTTTTTCTGTCCCGTTGTACATATGTACTCGTATATATTTTTGTCACCTCGCCTTCTCTCTTCATTCCCAAACGAGGTGTACTTCTGAATGCACGAAAAGCCTTGGAATCATTTTTCTTTTTCCTTGTAAGTTTGCATCATTCATTCATTTCACGTGTTTAATTGTGAAATTCATTTCATATATATTATATATATATATATATATATATATATATAATCTCACGAAATATTATGGGTGAAATAGAATTTATTAAAAGTAATCTACCTTATTATTGAGAAGTAACTACACGTTTCGGTATAAACTCGCTCGACTTTCTCATTTCGTAAGGAAAAATTAAATTTACATTTTATTATATTCATCATAATAATAATCACCAACTCCAATTTTTTATAGAATTCCTGTAGTAAAAATTTTAATCTCTGTTCTGTTCAGTGGTAATAGTAAATGATTCGTCACCACTATTAGGATGTACTAGTAAGCTGAAAATATTTTTTCTTCCTCCTTCCCAAGCAAATTTTTAAATTGAAATGGTTTTTCAGTCAAATAAATATATCGCTGAAAGTATTAAATCGACAGCCCACTTTCTCTTTTCCAATTATTTATAAAACGAATGCAAATGAGGAACCTTTCCCCCATATATAAGTTACGTGTGTGTGTGTGTGTGTGTGTGTGTGTGTGGTGGAATTCGAAATGTTTATTATAAAATATTATTATAAAATACTGTACACAACATTTGAAAGCCTAACTGTAATGTTTTTATAAGCGCCGGTACGGAAGTGTGAGTACAGCTTTCATTTGTATGTTTTTCGAGAGTTGTCGTTTAAAATGAGAAATACTGTGGTATAATTTCGATAGGTCTTCACTTAGAAATGTAACTCACCCTTTTAACTCTAGCTTGGAGGTCTTGAACGAACAGTTTACGAAGGTTGTGGAGTGTGTTCAGTTCCTTCGCAACAGTCTCTTCCAGTCCTTTGAGATCGTGATGCGAATGCTCTTTACGCTCTTTTTGAGACCTTCGAAAACCAGAATTATGTGCATAAAGAGTATAAGATGTGCGAACAGGAGTTTTGAGATAAGTCATTAATAGAATGGGCGCAAAAGGTTAGAGTGCAATGCAATTACAAATGTTGATCAATGTTGCAAGAGGTTTTTCAACTAGGGGGAAGGGTTATCCCCCAAACTGGAATGAAGGGGAACTCCCCCAGAAAGCTGGGAGAGTTCCCCTAACCTCTTTGGGGGAGAAGTTGGGATGGCCTCATCCCCCAAAGGGAAACCTAACCTAAGCCTTAACCTAAGAAGGAGAGAGGGGTGTTCGCCTGGCTTCTGCCAGACGCATAATGAGAGTTCATCCGAGCGCCAGCTGTCTTATAAGGTCCTAATCAGCCAGTTGGCTTAATCTGCCAGTTGGCTTAGAAGGCTTCTTAGAAGGCGTAAATGGCTTGTTCAGGTGTACATTATTAGGGTTGAGTTGCCAGATTGCGCTATTTATTTAATTAAAGCATATATTCTTGACAGTTGGCTTTCCGCCAGTTGACATTATCCGACAGTTGGCTTAATCCGCAAGTTGGCTTAACCCGTTAGTTGACGTAGAATACCTAGAAGGCAGGTGTATATATTAATTAACCTTTCAGCTGCCAGACTGCGCTATTCAGATATTCTTGATAGTTGGCTTAGAAATCCGTCAGTCGGTTTAGAAGGCCTAACCAGCCATTTGGTATACATATAATTAAATAATAATATCGTTTATATATACAACCAAAAGAATTAAATAAAACACCATTACATCATTCTGTTTATTTAGACGAATTATTGGAATCAATTTCACGAAATATATAGAAAATAAATATCCAATCCTATACAAACGATGAAATATATATGATCAAAAAATAGACTAAAAAATAATAATAGCATAATACGAACGAGGAATATATATATAATCCAAAAATAAAAAATAATAATATACAAAACGTGGAGTATAACCATCAGTATAACAGTACAGGATAAATATATATATATATATATATATATATATACACAGTTATATTAAATAATTAAATATATTGAAAAATAATAATATTAAATATACTGAAAATAAAAAACAATAATATACAAAGCGATGGAGTATAATCATCAACGTATTAGTACAGGGAAAAAACCACACACACACAATTATATTAAATAATTAAATATGCTGAAAATAAATATATATATCAAAATACATTTGTTCTACTGCGCTTAACTAAAACACTGAACTCGCACGTAATCGAGTCTACAGTCACATCATCATTGCCTTGCACTACGCAGTAAATACGATTTAACATTACTTCACCGCTCAAGGTGTGCTGGCGTCTATACTCGATATAAATGGCCTTCGTATCGTTGAATACTATTTTTGTGCCCCCTTTACATTCGATTGGCAAGTTATCTTTAAACACGGATAGAATACAATCAAAAGCACGCACAAAGAGGGTATCGTTAGCCACCACATCATTATTAAATACAAGTTTATAAACACTCCTTTCCACTCGAGGGTTTTTTCTTACCGTACCAAGCTTTTCAATCGTGAACTCTTCTTCACAACGCATAGCGGCAATTGAAATAATCTTCCAAGTCGTAACGACAGCTGCTCATTATATAGAGGTACAATTCTTCAGGGTGAACAGTATAGGCGAGCTCTGCCCTGTACCTCTCAAGTCCTTTGTACCAAAGTTCATGATATTTCGAAGAGTCTAAACCTTTTAAATAAGCATCCAGCTCTAGACCATTCTCGCCCTATTCATTCCTACATTCGATAAATCCGTCGAGCAGAGAGGTGTATGCGTATTCAAGAACCGTGTCAAAATAAATCATATCTGTAACACGCGCGTCTAATATAGGCTTCAGCTTGCGGAATCCGACGATTTCAAACATTCTGTCGAGGATGAATCGGTTTCGCGTTGGGAAAAGAACGTTATTAACAGATACATTCTTCCACATCAGTCGTATATCAATGCATGGCTGATCGTTATTTATACATAACGTACAAACAACGACATATGAGGGTGCATCACTAAGCTATTCTCTTCTTGTACCTACACCTGCAGGTATTTTATAATGGTCCTCACCCCATTTCTCAACTATCACGAAGACTCTATTAATCTCCTCAACACTTAAATAAATAACACTACGTTTACCAGAGTTTGTTTGTCTACAAATCGTTTCAAGTACATAGTTAATGGCACCGGTTTCACGCCTGAACACGCGCAATGACTTCGTCACAGACACCGCGTACGCAGCATTGAGAATGCTTCTCAAAGGAAGTTCCATCGTATTCGAGGCGTGCACGTCCAGTCGGTTCAAACCCTGAGATGACTATGAGCCACGGGTGGGCGGATCGGCTCGACGGGGGAGCGCGTCACACCGTAAGCTGTTGAATTGTGTACGGATTTGTTCCAGCATGAGTCATACGAGTACTTGTAGCCATTATACCGGGCAATTTTCCGACACATGGAGTAATTTCAGTTTTAATATTTTATGCGCACTAGACATTCTCCACACATTAACAATCCGGTGCACTATTTGAGAGAAACATGTGACCGTATTTATCCTTTTTGTTTACCAATCGATACTCGTCTCTAAATTCTTTTAAAAACG
This sequence comes from Bathynomus jamesi, assembly GCA_023014485.1. NCBI lineage: Eukaryota > Metazoa > Arthropoda > Malacostraca > Isopoda > Cirolanidae > Bathynomus > Bathynomus jamesi. The sequence goes on along the minus strand of JAJOZX010000573.1, from coordinate 839,716 downwards.
GAAACAGGCCTTTAGCCACAACCTCACTGCGAATCTCGTCATGATATATATAAATGTAGTGATAAAAGTATTTTAGCTTGTCCAAGATGACAAGATTTAAATTCTCAGCCGCAGGGTACGCGTACTCGGTATGATGCAGCATGACATAATACCGCCTGTCATACCACTCATCAACAAGACTCATTATCCATACTTGTTGTTTCTTTTCTGCACGCGTTGTTTCATTCACCTCACGGTATATGTACGCTTTTATACAGTTTAGCCCTATAACGTAGTCCATTACGTCGTTTGTGCCGCGAAATCCGGCAATACTCTCGAGACAATATCCATAGAGTATTTGAACATCTTGTTCCCTCGCGCGATTCAATGTAGCCTTAAAAGTCTCAAAGGAGGGTGGGGTAAGTCGTCTTTGAGTATTCACCACATCTTCCGAATTTACCGAATACCACTTCATAAACGTCGAACATGCAATATCAAAAGTAGCCATCACTATTTTTTTGTCTACGTGAGAAAATACACGCCTGAGCTCCAGGGTTTGCAGAGGTCAACTGAGACGCCGGGGTAGAGATATGCGCAGGTAGTAGCAGGAGTCACATGACCGAGCTCACAGTGGACGGAGCTTAGGATTGTACACACGCACGCAAACAAAGGAGACAATGAAACCCTAATTGAAACAAATATATGTAATAAATAAATATATCGTTAATAACACACACACACACCACACACACACACACACACACACATATATATATATATATATATATATATATATAAACAATCAAGAATTAACGTGTCCAAAGGGTACGGTATCATAGGTACCAGGCACCTGCTAACGTTTCCTATAGGTGTTACGGCACACCTTCGTGCCCCTAAGTCCCTTTACACACACAACCCAGTTTCTGCGCCCGAAAATTGAGGGTCCCCACAGTCAGTTGGGGGTGGATGGTTGACCTCATCTTCCAAGCACATTAGATCCTTCAACGAGTCAAAGTTAACGAATCGTCGGTTTGCATGGTTAAGTTTGATACCCTTAGCCTTCACGATATATTTCATATCCTCTCCCATCCTTACCCATACCCCATAAGTTTTTGGCCCTGTTGATACAAATGAGTCAGCGTATGCACCATCACCATACTCATCCTTGATCTGGTCAGTTAACTCTCCGGGGAATTCCCAAATAGGGGGCATGTATTCACCCGCCCTCTCTGTGAATATTACGCTATCTGTGTCAGCGTACAGCACCCTCCGCCCAAGAGAGTGCAGTAGTCCCCAAAGCTTGATGCGGGCGTAGGCCGTTGTGAAGCTGGCTACAGGTATGTTTGTAACCCGTGAAGTATCTGTGCCAGTTCGGTGATGTACTTTATTATGTAAGTATTACCTACATTCACGATCTCCATAAACTCTTTATGGGGAGCATTGGCATAATCCCAAACTTCACTATAACTTTGTGCCAAATGAGCGTTCCACTTGCCAGTATTCTGTGCAAACTTTCCCCAAAGACTGTTTAGACACAACTATGCACTAAAGCGCTTGCCGGGATTCTTAACAATTTGGGAGCAGTCAAGCTGTATACCTTCACGGGCACGGTAACGCTGAATATAAGCCGTTTTTTCAACTTCGGTATCAACCCCTCGCGGATACCCCGATGCTTCTACCTTATCCTTCAAAACAGCGTTTATATATGGCGTGAAAAGGTTGGGTAGCTTCTGAAACCTCCACACCTCATGTATCTTCAATATTCTGTATCCATGGCGAACGGCTAGGTCCAGCTCAGGGCTTGTATATACACACCTCTGATCTTATGCTGATTGGTTGTATGATTACAAACCCCGTTGTTCTCCTCTGTGCACTTTAAACACAGGGGAAGCATAAGCTTGTGATCTATAACGACGGGTAAGATCGGCATCCATAAATCGCGAGGGGGGAGCACGTCTACGAAAGAGAGTTCAAAGTAGCGCTCACTCAAGTTAGCTGAGAACTCCTCGATGGTTGGCATGGCGGGGCCCACCAGTTTTTCAGATGCACCTACGGGGTACGGATTGTTCTTCATCACGTAGGTATATAAAGAACAGAAGTCGTAGTAATGGGGTTTCACGACCTCCGTTGGTGGAAAGTATAGCTTGAGGAGATTTGTTCGCCCTCCGAACAAGCTATCGCCGCATTTGAGAGGATCCAATACCATTGAACGTTTGATGGCCCTTATTTCTTCGCGCAACTGGCATCTGTTTCCATCCGTGCATCATACTCATGCTCCCACCAGATTTTGTCAGTGAACTGGGAGCCTATAAGTTGATCACGGTTACGGATCCATGCGAGGCTGTCGGCGAGCAGCCGTTTTAATGAAATTAGTCCATACAATATAGCCGATGAATGTGAGCGTTATTGCGTGAATGATGTGCGCGTGCTTAGAGTATGTTTCCAGGCCTTTAGAAGGATGTACATTGTACATAGCCCGTTTCAAATGCGATTCGCTGCAAGTCACAACCACGATCGCCTCATTATGTTTTACGGTGTTCAACAATAACTTCATGCCTAAAGACACCTTAGCCGTCATTCACAGAAACAATCCCCGCAGTTATGGGCACAAGGCTATTTACTGGCTCATACACCTACAGCAACAGACCGGGGTATACATAAACAGTCTTCTCACCAGTGGTTGGATTCTCACTTAGACCATTAACCCATAAAACACGACCATTGACCTTAGTGGGTACTTTCCCCGTGTTGCGGGCGTGTTTTATGTATACCCCGGTCTGTTGCTGTAGGTGTATGAGCCAGTAAATAGCCTTGTGCCCATAACTGCGGGGATTGTTTCTGTGAATGACGGCTAAGGTGTCTTTAGGCATGAAGTTATTGTTGAACACCGTAAAACATAATGAGGCGATCGTGGTTGTGACTTGCAGCGAATCGCATTTGAAACGGGCTATGTACAATGTACATCCTTCTAAAGGCCTGGAAACATACTCTAAGCACGCGCACATCATTCACGCAATAACGCTCACATTCATCGGCTATATTGTATGGACTAATTTCATTAAAACTGTTGTAGTAGCGGTCAAAATCTTCACGCTCACTATCACTCATGTTGGTGTAGTTAAAGTAATGTTTGGGTGGAGGTAGTCCTACGTAATTTAAAGTTTCTTTAGTTAGGAACGTGTAAGGGAAATTCCCTTTTGAAACTTCGGCGGCTATACCCATCACCTTGGGTAGCTTGGCTAATGTACAAGGTGTGAATAATAAAGTATCTTTAGACTGAACATGACCTCTTATCTGCATTTGTATAAGTTTGTTGTCTCTTTTAAAGGGGTCGCCTGTAAATATCTCCGATGACTCGTGTTCAAGCAATTCCTTATAAAGGAACTGTGTGTCAGATTTGCCCCGTTATGGGCAAGAATATACACAGTCATTTTTTTTAATTTGTCCGCTAATTTGACAATATAGGATACAAAGAGTTTCACAGGGCTGTCGTGTGCATTCGTTTTAAAAACGTTTGTCCGTTTACCACATTTGTGACACTCATCACACTCGATCTCCATGCACGCACTCATCGCAGATAGTGTGGCTTACAAGTAAATGTGGAATAACCTCTTTGGTCTCAGCGTTCGTGTATGTTTCTATATCGTAGTACACGGTTATACAAGGGTTATTTTTAGGCTTAGCATCTTTCATATAACATGCTTTACTCCAGCCGCCTTATATTTCTCATGGCATGTAGAACATTGAATTTCATCACATTTATGTTTGAAATTCCCCCAATTATCCATCATTATCCATCATGTGAAACATACCGCACTTAAAAATCCTCATTTTCCTGCAAGTGCCAATTGATTTATGGAGCTCAAAGCATTTATTATTGAAAAATGTACGTCTACACATATTACATTCCCTCTTCTCAGCTTCAAACACACGACTTTCACATTTGGAACTTTTACACTGCTCACATACCATGTAGCATTCCTTACAATGTTTCACTATATCATCAGCAAACTCGAGACATCCGTTACACAAATCATAATGCCTTCCATATTTTCGACTTTTATCATAAATAGCGTAGAGAGTCCTTGTATTACGGATGGGGAGATACGATGTTCCTGACAATCCTAATATGAGTAGAGGCCTTGTACGATCTCTCACACAGCTTTTAAAAACATACACAATCCTACGACGATCATTCATCCCAAATACAACTAAACGGACATTCATTTCCTGCTCTACCCTTCTCAGCTCTTCAGGACCCATATTACACTCAAACTCAAGCTTACAATCTGAATCCAGTTTACGGGCACGCTGCACTACCGTAGGCAGGCAGATATTATACGCGATTGTATTTCGCACAGTGAACATATGAGCTAAGACTATTGCTATGAAGCCGCAACGACGATCGACGTTTAAATGTTTTCTGTAAATAATCGGAGAATTGAAATTAAGAGTATAAGGTGTGGCACTATGACCCGCAACCAGGAATACTCTATCAATATCTATCGTGAAGTTGTCCATGTTGAATGCTGTACTACTTTGAGAGACCTGCATTATACGACCCAAGATATATTCTATATCTACAGTTGCCAAGCGTCTGAATGGTATTACTCCCCAAAAATCATTTACATACCCGTCATCTGAACCGAACCTGAAGGACGACCTCGTCCGGACTTCACGTTCGTCGCGGTTCTGAAAGGTAAACTCCACAATACGTTCAACTACCCGTCGCAGTCCAACACCGTTGCTATACATGGATCCAGGGTCAACCCTGACCACGTAACGATTTCTAGTCAGGGCAGGGGTGGGGGTAGTGGTGCGTACCAACTCGAATGTTATACCTTCCTCCACAGCACGAGAATCTGCTGCTGCTGCTGTGGAGAAAGTACCCGGAATTGAATAGGAATAAGGGGGTATATTTGAGGAAGGTACTATTGTGGGGATTGTGTCGTAAAACGTAGAGGGTTGGGGCTCTATTACTGGGGTCTAACAACCGACGTAATCCTGGTGCGCTTTATACCTGACGTGGAGGGTTCTTCATCATGCTTCCGTTTTGAATTGTCGCGTGCTACAGGTATCACTGGTGAGGGTTCGTCAGCGGGGATGGAGTCTGTAGCTACACGGTCATCGAGGCCACCTGTAATATCGATGATGGGGGGCTGTACATCGTCATCATTCACGGTTCTGTGGAAGAAGAAAATCAAGAATATAAGGAACAGCACTTAAATTTTGTTATATTTTGTAAATGACCCACTTAGGGGTGTGACGTATTAGAGATGGAATCTGTAGAAAAATTCAGGTTCACAAGCCCCTCCACGTGTATTATATCTGGCCCTACAGGATGTGGTAAAACTGTGTTTATGCTTAAAATCATTAAAGATAAGGGGGAGATGTCCTCAAAATTTGTGCATAAAGTAATATGGTGTTATTTGACGTATCAATCAGTGTTCAACGAGTAGTACCAACATAATATTTTGTTCCACAAAGGTGTATATGACGTTAATTCGTTAAAGGGAAATAAACATACAGTCATTGTAATTGATGATCTCATTTGGAAATGGATAAAACGTTTGCCTAGACTTTTACAGTGTTCTCTCACCATCTTAACATAAGTGTATTCTTCATCAATCAGAATCTATTTTTCAAAAATAGATACATGCGCGATCTGTCGTTAAATGCACAATATCTAGTCATATTCGCACAACGTAGAGATGTGTCACAAATTGGGGTATTAGCCAATCAAATGTTCCCGAATTAACGTAAGGAGTTTTTGGAGGTTTCTAAAGAAGCTACAAGTCGGCGTTACGGATATTTGCTTTGTGACCTTCACCCACGAAACACGTTTAGGGTGCTTCTAAGAACGAATATATTCCCAAACGAGCTCGAAACGGTATATATTCCAGAATGACAAATAGGCTGAAGAAATACGTGAATTAATAAAAATCTATAATTGATTGCCCCGGGCACTGCAACAGATTTTTGTTAAAAATATCGACTCGGTCTTTTTATAATGCATCTGTGAAATCTGTCTTAATGTTATAAAATAAAATGGGTGACAGGACAATTGCGTCCTGGTCAAGTGCGTCCCGGACAAATGCGTCCCGGTCATTGGCGTCCCTGGACAATTGCGTCCGGTTTTATTTCGTCCCGGACAATTGCGTCCCGGACAATTGCGCACTTCCCCAACTACTATATGAAGTTTATTTATTAGAGAAGTGAATAGAAAGTTCATTGTGACTTCACCTACGCAATTGTCCAGGGACGCCAATGACGAGGGACGAGTATGTTTGTTATTGTAATTTTGTATGGGATATAATGCCCAGTTAGATTAATTGAATGCCCAGTTAGGTCAACTGTATGCCCTTGACGATTGGTTAGGTTAAGTTGTGATATTTTCGTTAAAACTAACGAAACTAACTTTATCTTAAGTGGACGTAACCCATAAAATTTGACAATGATGTTGCTGATGATGGATAAAGTTTTAGAGAACAGTTTCGAACAGAACTTATGAATATATAACAAGTTTAATAGGTTAAAATGAAAAGTATATTTGAAATTCCGATACTAACTTTCTATTCACTTCTCTAATAAATAAACTTCATATAGTAGTTGGAGAAGTGCGCAATTGTCCGGGACGCAATTGTTCGGGACGCAGTTGTCCAGGGACGCCAATGACCTGGACGCATTTGTCCGGGACGCACTTGATCAGGACGCAATTGCCCTAGTACCAATATAATGTACCAATGAAACCCCCTCAGAAGGCTCCCCTACGTCGTTACAAGAACGTAATACGTACGCTCGCTGGTAAAAGTCAAACTGTGGGGAAGAAAAAACGAGTTATTGTACAAAGAGGAGGATCATTCCTTCCCATCTTATTTTCAGTTTTGGGACCTTTACTAAAGAAGAAAGTGGTAGTGATTTCGCACGAGGTGTATGCTTCACTGCAAAGTTCAAAGAATCCAGACACGGTTCTAGAACCCCGTAAAAGCAGGCTTAAAAAAATGGAAAGCGACTTGTTAGCCCTATTAAACAGCGAAAAGTCGCCTGATGAGAAAAGAATCTTGTACCAAGAGGCTCTGCAGAAATTTCTTCATGAGTACGAAGATTATAAGAATCCGACAGAGCTCCCCGTGGTTATTAGGCACAGCACGAGCAACGATGAACATGTCGACATAGGACCTGGGTCCGACGTTAGAGATTACTAAACAACGAATAACGGAACGCAAGACATCGAGCATGTATTAAAAAGCAGTCTCCCACATACATTGAGGAATAAGGGCTTAAGTCTTTATAATCCATTGAGTGAGGACCCCATCATACAGTGGACCGATACAGGCGAGGTTACTGTTGAAGGATCAAGGGTACAGGGATCGAATATCGTCGTCAATGTCCACGATCTGGTGAGAAAGTGGGACAGACCCTCACCAGCATGATGGAAGCATTTTAAAGCAAGACTACAACAAATAAATGTCCCCAAAACATTGATAGGAAATCTGAATAGGTTAAAAGACTTGGAACAAGTCTCGCATGTGCCACAACTGAGTACACCATCACCCCCAGCAGTAGCATTTCTGAAGAGGAGAAAGAAGAGACCAAATGGCCAACCTTATCCACCTGTCTCCAAAATACGCAAATGGCTAACATATTAAGAAAACGCTATTATGACATTTCTAACCCAACCTCCTATGGCGGTGTTAATAGGCTCTACAGAGGTGTTTACAATGATGGAGTAGGGGAAAAAGATGTTGAGAGGTTTTTGCGGGAGCAGGATGCTTATACACTTCATAAGCCTGTGAGAAAAAGGTTTAAAACGGCCAAGACAACCGCAGCTTCGATTGACTCTATTTGACAAGCGGATTTAACAGACAGGCAAAGATATTCAGCATATAATGATGGCTACCCCTACATCCTATTCATAATAGATGTATTCTGTAGATATCTGTGGCTAATTCCTCTGAAAAATAAATCGCCTGAAACAGTTGCTAAAGCTACCAAAACGCTGATGTTGAAAGTAAACAGGGTTCCTGGCTATTTTTGTACGGATATGGGGAAAGAATTTATAGGTCGCGCTTTTCAGAACATGCTGACAGAGTTTAATATCAGTTACTACACTAGCAATTCTATACATAAGGCCTCTTTAGCTGAAAGAGTTCAACGTACCATAAAGGAACGCATGCATCGCTATTTTACACATAAAAACACATACAGATATATAAACATTTTGGGATCATTGGCCTCGTCATACAACCGTTCATACCACCGTACGAGTGGCACAACACCTAACATAGTTTTAGGAAGAGGTACGCGCCCAGAGCCTGATATGAGAAGAGATGGAACACCGCCACCACACTCTACACATTTCAAAATCAATGATTATATAAGGCTATCGCGTTCGTGAAATAAATTCGCGAAAGGATTTGAGCAAGGATGGACACGTGAGATTTTTAAAGTTAGTGCTATGAGGCCTAAAGGCGAGATAATGGTGTATTACGTTGAAGATTTGAATGGGGAGAAAATTGCAGGAGGCTTTTACCGCAAGGAGTTGCAGAAAGTGTCTTTTAATTTAGGAAAAAATGCGTTTAAAATTGAAAAAATTTTAGGCAGTAAAGGTTCAGGAAAGAGAAAAATGTACCTAGTGAAATGGCTAGGGTACCCAGAACCCTTCAACACATATATAAAAGTTGCTGCAATAATGACGCTTAAATAGTATGCAACATGGCGCCTAACCACTTCTATGTCACACTCCCTTCCTTTTCTTCTCTGTCTGTACATCCTAAGAACACCCTGGCCAACTTTGTAACAGAACTCCATGGACCCATTGAATTGGAACGTGATTCGTACGAAGTTGGTGCTTGTGAATTCCAGCTAGCCACCAAGTTTTTAACTCTTGAAAATGAACAGATCATATTTATGATCCTTAGAAGAGTCGCTGAGTGTGAAAAATTAGGCATAACCTTAGACAACACTATGCGATCAGTCCTGTTCGGTGAGGTACAGTACTACAACACAAATGTAACACTAGGAATCGGTCATTATGGCAGAGCCACGGACATTGTGACGGGGTTAAACAAGAGTCTTGAAAAGTCGTACCTGAGAAACGACTTACTTTTTGAAGTCGTAAACATAGACACACCTCTAAAGAGACACCTTTCACGAGGCACAACATGACTTGTCCAGCTTAATGTATCAATTGCAATTGGAGAAATTGAATGAAAGTTATCCCTCCCCCAGACATGTGCTATATTTACAGCAATATCGTGGAGCATCAATTTGTTGGGGACACCCAGGCACGCCTGCTGCGCATTGTACACATTCCCAACCATAGAAGGAAGAGTTTGAGCATTACATGACAAGCCCCATTATGTGAATGTTGTGACTAATCTATTAACCAAAATATCAATATACGTATATAAGAACGATTGAGGGAAAAAAAATTTCATTCGGTGATGGGAGCTTAACAGTGAAATTACACTTTCGTCGCATTCAGTTATAATGACCCGAAGGCCTTTCACACTCTATCGAGGGGTGAGATAGCGTGGGAGTGGGCTTCGCTCCATTTTTTCAACCATACTGCGCACGGCTGTCCCATTGTTGAAGAGGGGTGCCAGATATCTCGGGAGGAAGGCGTTACAAATCAGGTTTTAACGCGGTAGAAGACATAATGGGTGGAACTAAACCTAAAGAAGCTCTAAAGAAACATTTAAAACGTACACGGGACGAAATCATCAAAGATGCAAAGAGAAAAATACGTGGTGGCGGAAAGAAGAAGAGGGCTGTCCGGAAGGAGAAGTTATCAACACGTGGCGCTAAACGTAAAAGGACACCAAAAAAGAAGTGTTCTAAGCGTATGAAGCCTATGGATGATAATTTTTTTTAGCTGAGGACACTGCTTTCATGAATCAGAGGCTGATTACTACTTGTCGAGAAAGGTGGCACTATTTCTGACTCGTCATGGCGCGTTTCATCCATCCGTGTAGCTCGCAATGTTGTAAATCGGAACTGTTACCCTCTTTGATATGCCCCCTACATAGGTTTCTATTGAGCATAGCGATTTTATTACAGTTAACCCATTAAACACAATTAGTTCACCGAGTGCCCCTACAGAATTCGTGATACCCAGCTCAGGCCCATACTTTTTTTGATCCAAACTGTATGCACATGTACACTAAACTGCGCATAGCCCATTCAGATGGAACGGACTGCGATGATAGTTACTCTGCATACCCTGAACCCAGCATTCTACACTCCATATTCAGCCAGTGTGAGGTGTATTTAAATCAGGTTAACATCTCTGCAGGAACGGGTTATTATCACCTACGAGCCTATCTGGAAATGTCCTCAACTTTTCAAAAGAAGCAAAGGATACCTTTTTAACTGCCGAGGGCTATTATTAGACTAAAGACGAAAGTAGTGTAAAGGATAAATTTAAAAATTCTAAAAAGATATACTAGTGTTTTGGACGTCTGCATACAGACTTCACATTCCAGGAGAAACTGCTTATGAATGGGGTGGATATGAAGCTAAAGCTCACCCGCACGAATCCTGAGATCTGCATAAATCTGGGACCTGATCAAGAAGAGGACGCAAAGCCCGTTGTGATTCACATCATGGAAACATATCTGCGCGTACGGCGAGTGAAATTAAATTCGCCGAAATATGTAGAAATTTAAAAAAATTTAATACACGCAACAGTAAAATACCCAATTAATAGAGTACAGATCAAACTATACACGGTGCCCGCCGGGTTGGCCTCGAAGCAACTAGAAAGCGTGGCCCTGCAGTCCTACCTAAAAGAATATTAATTGGAATGCAGGATCACGCTTCGACGAACGGAAAGTATGAAAAGAGCGCCTTTAAATTCGAGAATTTCGGCCTTAAAAATATAACTCTATACGTAAATGGCGTTGTATTGGGAGGGACTATGGTTACGGACTACTCATCAGACGCTGTGTTCCCGCTCTGCGCGAGAGCTTATAGCAATCTGGCCCATATTGCCGGTGTCACGAGCTTGGCATTGACGTAACGCAGAAAAAATTTGTCGATCAATTTAACCTTTACCCATTTGATATTACCCCCGACTTATCTGCTAGTGTAAATATACACTTAAGTCCACAACAAAGTGGGAACATCTCAGTCAGATTGGAGTTCGCCGACCCTATAGACGCGCCTATTAGTGTACTAGTATACCTCAAATCACAAGCTCTAATAGAGCTTGACCGTTTCAGGAACGTTGTCACAAACTTTTAAAATGGACGCGAATACACTCCAGAGAGTAATGAAGAGTGACCGAGTCACACGCTCCAAGTTTATCGGTGTTTGCGAAGAATGAAGCATTGAAATTGCCAACTACGAGACATTGGTGTAGTCTTATCGTCAATACGGACATTGTGGGGGATGAGGGGATTCATTGGTTTGCAATCTATTTTAAAAATAGGGAAAGAATGTACTATTTTGATTCACTCGGCACTCAGCTCTGGAGTGACCCTGTGGTTGTACAACTTATCGAACAGCTACATGCTGAAATTGTCTGGAATCCTTACCGTTTCCAAGGATATTTTAGTAATACTTGTGGCATGTACTGTCTTTCATTTCTCCTACACATTTCACGTGGGAAGGGATTTTTAAATTTTGAAAAATTATTCGATTTGTGCGACACTGAGATGAATGATGAATTGGTATGCAGACAGATAAAAAAAAGGTTCCCATTTGTACGCACTAGTTGTAGTGTGTAAAGTTTTACGTGTGCATATATAATTGTAACTATATTGTGTAAAGTTTTACGTGTGTGTACATATAATTATAACTGTAAAATGTCTCCATTAATGTTAGTCTTATTTAATGGACGCTAGTTCTGTAAGCCGAATTGTACTAAAACATGCTTTCTACCATTTAATAAATTGAATGAAAATACAATGTTTTGTTCTTAACCACAAAAAACTTACATTAGTTCCTCGATGACCTGGCATTCGTTGGACCGGATGTGAGCCAATACCTCGACCTCGGTATTCAGGTCACTAGGTTGGCTGCGCGGTAAAGCCTCCCAATCGTCGCGAAAAGTAGCTATAACACGATCAAGTTCCGCATCGGTCCTTTAAGGAGAAATTAACATGATTAGTCCATACTGAATCTTTTTTAATTAATGTTAAATTAAATTAAAGTTTAATTAAAGAGTTACAATAAGAACAAATGCCGATTAGGGTGCCCGGGCAAATTATAATCACAAAGCAGATACCCTGACAGGTTTCAAAAGTAAGATTAGCTGGATGTGTTGCGCATCATCTGCCTGTACCGGGTAACGAGCCCGGGACCGCAGGCAAATCTTAAAAGTTTTAAATAATTCTAAAATCCTACCTGTAGAACTTTCTATAAATTTTTAAGTTATTATTAACAAGCGTGTAATAAAATTTCACTTTCAAATAATAAATTTCACTGTCTAAATGACGTTGTCAGGAAGGAAGATTAGCTGGGTGTGCTACGCATCGTCTGCCTGCCAAGGGTCCTCGACTCCTGGGCAGATATCCTTTCACTTCGTTTTATTATGGCTCTTTATAAATTATAACACTTGCACTGAATGAAACGTGAATTATACATAGCCCGACCGTCCGCTAAATCACAAACTAGTTTTTCAAAACGCATTTATTATGGTTTTTTATAAATTAACTAACACAGGCACTGAATGATCCGAAGCATAAAGCCCAATTCACAAATTAAATTAATTACTTACATTTCAATGTCGTCTTCATCGGCTGTTTCTTTCTCGCCGTCACAAATTTCTGCAATGCTTTGTGTTGAAAATAGGGTAGCCGTAAAGGTTTTGTGATTGACTCATGGTGATATCTATGGTTACTCGCTGATAAATACAAGTGTTGTGGATTCCAGATGAGAAAGCCCCCTTTTATATACACTATCCTAATTGTAAACACCCACAATAGCCGAATCACGAGTTTCCTATTGGCCGTCGGTGAAATTTGGGTGGGGCATAACATGTAAGCGTGACTGCCCACCAACCAGAGGTCCTGGGGCTCCGCCCACTGGGGTGTAATTGGCTGATCCGTAAATTCTGGGCCTGTCAGATATAACTTACCCATTCCATAGATTCCTTCCAGAAATGATTCGTTGAGAGAGAGAGAGAGAGAGAGAGAGAGAGAGAGAGAGAGAGAGAGAGAGAGAGAGAGACGCTTTGTTTGGAAAATAAAACTTTATATGAAGGATTTACAACCATCTAAAACTGAAAATAATTTTAAAAAATAAATTTGGAAATCGGGGACAGATCGCATCGGTTTGAAGTTTATGGTATCGAGAGATTGGTGTGTAATAAATATCCATTTTATCTACCAACCAGTTGTGCCTATAATATATATATATATATATATATATACAGTGAGTGCCCGCGAAAAGTATCCGATCACCCTTGAAATTTGTATTTTTTACATAAAAAACAATGTTTAAATGTATACTAACCTTATATTAGTATTTTGTCATCTGTCCTTTGGTTTGGATGACTTGTTCTAGACGTTTTGGCATGGATTTAATCAAGTTTTGACAAACTTCCACTGATATTTCCTTGCACCATACCTTTTTGATGGCCTCTTGTAATTTTTCGACTGAGCCAGTGTCGTGGCATTCAACCTTATTTTTTATTATTAGCCACAGATTTTCTATCGGATTGAGATCTGGACTATTACCAGGCCAATCCAAAATATCAAATTTATTGTCAGTAATCCATTTTGTCACTATTTTGGCCATGTGACATGGTGCACCATCATGCATGTATGTTTTTGTCCTTTGGATTGCCATTGCCATTGGAAGTTTATCCTGTAGCATTGCTAAATACCGTGCACCATTCATAGTTGTGTTCTTCGGAAGAAAATATAAGTTTCCACGCCCATAGTAACCGAAACAACCCCAAACCATCACACTTGGAAGGTGTTTCATTGTCTTTAGGGTGTATTTAGGGTCCATCCTATTTGAGCCAATAGGCCGGCGAACCTTTTTTGGACAACTTCTGAATGTCAAAAATGTCGACTCATCGCTAAATAAAACCTTCTTCCAGTCATCAACAGTCCAATGAATGTATTTTTTACAAAATGCGACACGTTTTTTACGCATTTTTTCATTAATGAACGGTTTCTTAGCAGCATGGCGAGATGGTAATCCGAGTTCTTTTTGGAGCCGCTCCTGGATAGTTCGTTCAGAAACACCAGATAACAAATTATTCATATTAAATTTTATTTCTTTCGCAGTTATTGTTGGGTTTTTCAATACTAAACGTTTCATAAGTTTGTCTGTTCGCGAATTTGTTTTTCTCGGTCTGCCAGATCGTTTTTTAGGGACTGGCGTGGTTAGGCCACCATTGTTCTTAGCCCGTGAAACCCATAAATTAACGGTACTTTGGGATATGTTTAATTCCTTAGCTATCTGTCTCTGTGATTTCCCACATGCATGCAAAGCAACAATAGCACCTCGACAATCACTCTTAAGTTGTTTTTTAGCACACATTATATATAAATTTTATTTACACCACTTTCTGTAAAAAAAAAAAAAATATCAAGAAATTTACACAAACAGTGAAATCTGACAAATTTGAGACACAGCCACCCGCAACGAAGGCTACCAGAACACTAATTTGAGAATGCGTTGGATAGCTCTCATATCAGCGAGCAACCTCAAAGTTACCAGATGTCGCTAGAACAAATAGAAAGTGAATTACGTGTCTCTGAATATCAAGGGAAATTATTGTATTTTCTTGAGTGATCGGATACTTTTCGCGGGCACTGTATATATATATATATGAAGGGCTTTCCAACCATCTAAAATAATTTTAAAAAATTAATTGTGGAGTGGATGCATGATAAACATCTATTTTATTACCTTGCCTGTGGTGTATTATATGAGAGATTTAGCGAGATTGGAAGATAAATTTGGAAATGAGGGCAATTCCTCATATATATATATATATATATATATATATATATATATATATATATATATATATATATTAGGGATTTTACAACCATCTAGAACTGAAAATAAATTAAAATTTAATTGTGGAGGGGTTGTGGAGAGAATGCCTTATCAGAAACTTGTTTTATTATCTTACCTGTGGTGTATATATATATGTATATATGAGGGACTTAGCGAGATTTCAAAACAAATTTGGAAATCGGGGAAATTCTCTTCGTTTTAAAGTTTATGGGGGATTAGTAATAAAACTCCGTGAACAGGCTTAAGATATGCGTTTTAAGATTTTTCATTAATTTTAAATAATGGCTGGAAGCGTAAAGTAACGTGGATGCGAAGACAATTTAATGTTAATGTATTTTAGTTTGTTTTCTATAAAAAATTAAGAGTTAATTCACTTTGAATTGGCTGGAATTTCTTTATAAAAATAATATAAAAATGTATAGAAAGGATTGCTGAATGTTATTCTATGAGAATAATTTACCAAATCTGTTTTCATATGGGAAATTTAATATATAGATTTCTCAAATCATAAGAATGAATATTAAGATGGATGAAAAAATTGTACGAAAAGGAGAACCGCGTCGGGTCCGTGCTCGAGGCCCGGTGATTGCAACCGGCGCTCGGTAAACGAACATCCTTCTGCATGTTGTTGGAATAATGTGCAGTGTAAAGAGCCCTGTGTATTTCTTTTATTATTAGATGCGTAGCACACCCAGCTTCCGCACAATTGGTTGGTAGATAAAATGGGTACTCTGGGTGACCTAGTAGTTAAGATGCTGGGGTGCTGGATTCCCCGTTAAACCGTAGGTCTACAGTGGGGTTTAAAGTTTGACCAATGTCAGAATGAACAATTCGCGCAGGTCCGGATTCCCTGTTAAACTGTAGGTTTAGGGTGGAGTGAAAGTTTGACCTTTGTCAGAATTAACAATTCGGGTATTTTTTGTCTTTCTTGGAATAAAAAGAAATGCGCATATATAGTTGTGTGTAATAACATGGGATCTATGTGCGTTTGTGTGCGCATCTTGGCTGTTCAAGCGTTGTATACACTGTGCCAACTGGCTGATAATGACTGGAGGCACTTGCTTCTACGCCAACTGGAGGATTTCGAGTTCTAAGTCTAAGTCAAGTGTTGCTGCCATGACCACTTATTGAGCTTCTACCTCTCGAGGAAGGTGGAGGGTCTCTTCCTCTCTCTCGTCCTCCTCTCTCTCTTAGGTTAGGTATACCCCTTTCGGGTGAGGCCGTCCCACCTTCTCCCCTTTTCTTTTTTTGGCACCCTGGGGTTGGCACTAGGGGCTCTTGCAACAAGGGGGAGGGGGTTGGCACTGGCACTCATTGCAACATTTCATCATTGCATTGCACTCTAACCTTTCGCGCCCATCCTACTGCCATTAAATCAACAAACAATTAATATTCATGTCTTAGAGTATGATAATGGGTAAAGAGACTTATGAATGGTGACATAAAAACAGTATAGTGTTTCATGAAAGCTCCTGCATGAATCAGAAGAAAAAGTTCTTACATTAGGTTTTGAATGGTCACATTCTTGTCAGCTTCCTCAGCTTTGAGTTTTTCATATTCAGATTTCAGTTGTTCATATTCAACGGCTAATTTTTGGTGTTGCCTGAAAATATTTTTAATATAAATACGTAAACGACTGAAAAGCAAAATTGACTTGAGGAAATGAATATGCTGTATATGATCTTAAAAGTTTTAAATTTATTGGTCTTCAACTTCATTACTTTACATTCGAAGTTCAGAAACAAAAACAGAACGATAACAAGTTAAAAACAGTGTTAGTACCACACTTACTGTTTGAGATCATCTATCACAGACTGTTTCGAGGAAATTTCCTGCCGCAGCTGCGTCACTTGTTTTAGGTGGAGATCTCTAGTGGAGTCAGCTTGTTTATCCAAGGCTTCCTTCCCTTTAGCCTCGCCAAGCTTTGCAGAAGCACGCAAGCGAGTTGCTTCCTCAACCAGGTTGTCAACCTGCACAGCAAAATGAAGCTATGTTTTAAAAGGTAAAGGTGAGTGGGTACCCGCACCATCTGGAGCTATAAGTTGAGTGGAGATCAGAAGATACGTTCAATATTAGTTAAAAACAAATCGGAAACCAAGTGAGAGAGGAGTAAAACATAGAGAAAGACAAACATTGCTGAATGAAAACGATGGTAAAGAAGTTATAAAACGATAGTGAAGAAATTACAGGAAAATTCAATGAAAGTGCAATAGTCAAGTAAAGGTTTATGTAACTAATATTTGTGACGGTCGGACTGCGAACTTTGTTACTTATGGCCGGCCAAACCATTAATAAGATTTGGATGAGACTTAGGAGATAGAGGTACCTGAGGCTGGGGAAGAACATAGGCTATGTGGCGTCGGCCTCTGATTTCATCTGAGGCCGCTGGAGGCTACTTTTGCCGTTTCCCGGCTTAGGAGGCCACTTTTGCCGTTTCCCGGCTTAGGAGACCAAATTTGGACTTGCTTACGAAGTCAAAAGTTATAGGAAATGGTCGATTTAGAACACGGAAACGGTTCCTCGAGAGGAAAAATTATTAAGTAAAAGTTGCTTAAAATTAATCGAAATCTACGGTAAAATTATTGAATACCCGGTTAGGTCAACTCCACGCCCTTGACGATTGGTTAGGTTAAGTCGTGATGTTTTCGTTGAAACTAACGGAAACATCAGGACTTAACCTAACCAATCGTCAAGGGCGTACAATTAACCTAACCGGGCAATCAGTTAACCTAACCGGGTACTCAGTTGACCCAACTTGGCATTCAATTAACCTAACCAACTGGTTAATTTTTACATTCACGTCTCATTTTAAAGTTGCTTAAAATTAATCGAAACCTATGGGAAAATTATTGAATGCCCAGTTAATTGAATAGTACGGCGGATATTTTTGCTACCTGCACGAAGGGCGGGTTCTCTGGGATACATGATTTTTGCTGACTGAAAACTGTTAGTATATTTTTATTCCTTACTCGGTGGTGGGATTACTAAAAACCACTCGTTTGGTCCTCACACGTCATAATTTTGAAAAACAGGTCATTAAAACATTTGCTAAAGTACACCACATTTGCATACAGTACAGTTTAAGAGTTTTATTTCCTACTATATAAGAATGTGTTGTAAATTATATAAGTGTTACAATTTATTAGTGGTTTGCATTATAGGAGTAATTAATATTAAATATAACATTATTTTAGCAAATGTGAATTTTAATTAGTTCCATAATTATGTTTTATAATTAATGTTTTTTAATTATAATTAATGTTTTTTCTGTTTCTTTTAGATAATGACTCATCGTCGGTGTGTAAACCATCCTGATTCATTCTGTTATACTTGTGGTAGCTTTACGCCAGTAAAACAGACAAACCATTAACAACTTTTACAAGAAAGCGTATTATGCCTACTTTGGTGTTAGAATTGGTGACCAGAACAAATCGTGGGCACCACACTATGCTGTTGTTGTTGTTTAGCCGATCAGCTCACCCGAATCGAGCAAGCCGGCGGCACGCAGGTAACCGATCGCCCTCTACGGAGTGGACCAGAGGTTCAGCGCACTAGTGATGTTGTGTTGTCTTCGTTGCTGTGCTAGAGCGGTACAGTCTGTCATAATGTGTTCAATTGTTTGTGGTGTGTCCTGGCACAGGTGGCAGGTGTCGTCTGTGGATTTGTCTAGTCTGTGTTTATATGTCCGTAAGTTGGGGTAATGTCCACATCAGGAATCGTGCTACGTTAACTCAATCCGATCTGCTCAGGCTGATCTCTGACCTGTCAATGGGTGATGGCTTCGCATCTAGGACCGCATTCGGACCGAGTCGTGTCAGTGCTTTGTGGGTTAGGTGTGTATGTATGTGTTTTCTGTACTGTGTGATGTCTGTGCGGCGTGGTATGGAATGGAGTATTTGGTTATAATGTCTCTCTGGTGTTACCTTAATGGTGCGAGGTGTTATTGCATGATTGTACATGTACTGGCAAGAGTGTTGTGGGTTAGTTGTCGCTGCTGCCATGAATTGTGTTCCCCTCATGTCTAAATGTTCCCTAACTTTCAGTATTTTTGTTTCTGTGTGCAGGTGTTCTGTTGGTGTTGTTTGAGTGCATCCTGTAATGATACGAAGTGCGTTGTTTTGTATTGTCTGTAAGGTGTTTATGTGTGTGTTTGAGATAATGGGTGCCCAGCATGGGCTAGCATAGTCCATAACTGAGCGAATATATTGTTTGTATATGAGTGATGTTGTTTCCTGCGGGTGTCCAAAGTTTGTGCCTGTTAGTACCCTAAGCGTGTTAAGTCTTGATGTACATTTGTTTTTAATGTCTTGAATGTGGTTTGCAAAAGATTATGATGTGTTGTATGTGACCCCCAAGTATTTTGGTCCTGTGAGTGTGTGGAATGTTGGTGTTGTTTAGTGTAAGCTGTGGAATTACCTGGTGTTCTTTTGTGTTGCTTGTAAGCAAGGTGATGGTTGATTTTGTGGGCGCTACTTTGAGTCTATTGTGTGTGAGCCAGTCTTGTATACTATTTATGTATGTTTGTAAGTTATTTGTAGCGGTGTCGATGTTGTTGTGGGTGGATGTCAGAATGATGTCATCTGCATATGATGATAAGGTAAGCTTGTTATCTATGGGTGTTGGAATGTCATGCATGTATAAGTTGAACTGTGTTGGTGAGAGAACAGAGCCTTGAGGGACCCCGTTCGGAAAAAGCTTGTTTTTGGATGACTTGCCATTAAATGAAACATGTGAGTATCTTCCTGAAAGATAGTTGCTCAGCCATCTTTTGGTGTTATTGTGCATGTTTGTGTTGAGTATTTTGTTTATGAGAGAGAAGCGTGGGATAGCATCAAATGCTTTACTAATGTCTATTGCTGCTAATAGTGTACGTTGAGCTGGTCGTCTGGAGTTGATGCCATCCATGATGTGCTGCGTGAGGTTAATGAGTAATGTCGTGGTTGAGTGGTGAGGTCTGAATCCATGTTGAGTAGGCGATAGTGGTATGTGTGGGTCGGTGATTTCTAAGATTAGTCTTTCTGTTACTTTGGAAGGTGTGCATAGTAAAGTAATGTGTCTATAGGAAGCTGGTTCCGTTGGATGTTTGTTTGGTTTGAGTAGTGTAATAATTTTACCTTGGTTCCATATGTCAGGAATAATACAGTGTTGGTATGAATATGTGCTGATATTTGTGAGAGCTAGTATTCCCTGTGGGCCCCAAGTGTTAAGGTGTATGTTAGATATGTTGTCTGGCCCAGTAGCCTTCGAATTCTTAATGTTTTTGATGATCTTGGTGGTCTATGTTTGCCGGTCCTGTGTTGAAAATGTGAGACAGTGGCTTAAAGGAACAAGAAAATCTCTCGCATTTGGTGTGCCTATGGTGTGGCGTGAGCCCAGAGACCACAACTCTGATTGTTATTTTTGTATGTGCAATATTCAAGAGTACAGCACTAAGAACAAATCTGCAATAAAATATCCAAATCTGCCATCCGCTATTCGTCCTGTTCATCACAGTGAAGATGTACCACTTCCACCTAATCCCCAGAACTTTGATGGTTTGAGCATAGACTCTGATTCAGATCATGTAACAAATGACCACAGTGATTTTGAAGCTACTGGTGAAAAGTTGAAGCTACGTTGAAACAGCCACAACAGTTTACACAACTTTAATTGAATGATCTGGTACGTGACTTCGAACTCCCAAAAAATATCGCACAACTTCTAGGCTCCATGTTGGATGAAAAGAATGTATTAACACTTGGCACCACATTTGCTTGGTATAGGGACAGGGAAAAGGTGTTTATGCCCTTCTACTCAAAGGAAGGGTTTCTTGTGTTCTGTACTGATGTAAAGGGTTTGATGAATGCCCTGGGTGTTACGTATGATCCATCGGCATGGAGATTCTTTACTGACAGTTCAAAAACTAGCATAAAAGGAGTTTTGCTACATAATAGGAATGTGTTACCCTCTATTCCTATTGCCTATTCTGTACAGTTGACTGCATAGGTAATGTTCCTTGCCTCACAGCGACTCCGTACATGTGGCAACGCCGCAGCGATAGTCAAGGTACCCCAACTGGGGGAAGGTGGGGTGGAGGAGGAACAACCAAGTCTAACAGCATATAACATTGACATACAAGTAATTGAAAAAAAAAAAATAGCACGCTGAGAATAGGTCCGGCCCCGGGAGCCGATCGGCACTCTGACCGTGCCACGCAACAGGCCGTCGACTGCCAGTCTGGCCAACCGTAGACAGCCCGCTGCACGGAGATTTGAGGAAGTTTGGCCACCAGCGCGTTGATGTTTTGGTTTGACGTCGCTTCTTCGCGTTGACGTGTCCTGCGCTGGAGGATGCAGCCACTGTTTAGAAGCTTCCTCGTCAGCTGCTAACACTTTTTTCACGTTGTTCTAGCTACTGTACCTGTTCAGACGTTTTTTATAAACAAATCTTTATAAACAAATATGCAATTTTGTCTTGCTCTCTTTGTTGGAGTTCTGAAAATGAATTGCCCTCCTCTCTGCTAAATTGCTCTAATATGGACTCTGTTTCTTCTTTCTTTTATTTTCACTAGAAATATGTTTAAAATTCAATACAGAAATCTTCTTGGGAAGAATTTAGCACCACAAAGTTAAAACTGTGGAGCACAAAATGTAAAGTTTCAACGTATTGAGTAGTTGCAGTTAATTGTTAAAGCAACATGTCATGCTGTTATCAAATCCAAGTTGTCAGGTTGATGATATTTATGTTACTTTATTGATCAATGAAAATGATTAGGCTCTTCAAGTTATAAAAGATTTCTTTCGTAATAATTGATAAATACGAAACACAAAATGTATATGCAAACAGGATGATGATGTTTAGACTACTCAAGTTGATGAAGTTTTCTCTTTCTCATATATTGTATCGACGTAATACTGTGCACCTTGGTGTTAATAAACAAAATACTCAACACAAACATGCACAATAACACCAAAAGGTGGCTGAGCAACTATCTTTCAGGAAGATACTCACATGTCACATTTAATGGCAAGTCATCCAAAAACAAGCTTTTTCCGAACGGGATCCCTCAAGGCTCTGTTCTCTCACCAACACTCTTCAACTTATACATGCATGACATTCGAACACCCATAGATAACAAGCTTACCTTATCATCATATGCAGATGATATCACTCTAACATCCACCCACAACAACATCGACACCGCTACAAATAACCTACAAACATACATAAACAGTATACAAGACTGGCTCACACACAATAGACTCAAAGTAGCGCCCACAAAATCAACCATCACCTTGCTTACAAGCAACACAAAAGAACACCAGGTAATTCCACAGCTTACACTAAACAACATCAACATTCCACACACTCACAGAACCAAAATACTTGGTGTCACATACGACACATCATTATCTTTTGCAAACCACATTCAGGACATTAAAACCAAATGTACGTCAAGACTTAACACGCTTAGGGTACTAACAGGCACAAACTTTGGACACCCGCAGGAAACAACATCACTCATATACAAACAATATATTCGCTCAGTTATGGACTATGCTAGCCCATGCTGGGCACCCATTATCTCAAACACACACATAAACACCTTACAAACAATACAAAACAACGCACTTCGTATCATTACAGGATGCACTCAAACAACACCAATAGAACACCTGCACACAGAAACAAAAATACTAAAAGTTAGGGAACATTTAGACATGAGGGGAACACAATTCATGGCAGCAGCGACAACTAACCCACAACACCCTTGCCACTACATGTACAATCATGCACCAACACCTCGCACCATTAAGGTAACACCAGAGAGATATTATAACGAAATACTCCATTCCATACCACGC
Source organism: Bathynomus jamesi (assembly GCA_023014485.1). Classification (NCBI taxonomy): domain Eukaryota; kingdom Metazoa; phylum Arthropoda; class Malacostraca; order Isopoda; family Cirolanidae; genus Bathynomus; species Bathynomus jamesi. The sequence goes on along the minus strand of JAJOZX010000573.1, from coordinate 816,908 downwards.
CCCACAGACATCACACAGTACAGAAAACACATACACACACACCTAACCCACAAAGCACTGACACGACTCGGTCCGAATGCGGTCCTAGGTGCGAAGCCGCCACCCATTAACAGGTCAGAGATCAGCCTGAGCAGATCGGATCGAGTTAACTTAGCACGATTCCGATGTGGACATCACCCAAACTTACGGACATATAAACACAGACTAGACAACTCCATAGACGACACCTGCCACCTGTGCCAAGACACACCACAAACAATCGAACACATTATGACGGACTGTACCGCTCTAGCACAACAACGAACACAACACAACATCACTAGTGCGCTGAACCTCTGGTCCACTCCGGAGAGGGCGATCGGTTACCTGCGTGCCGCCGGCTTGCTCGATCAGGTTGGGCTGATCGGCTAAACAACAACAACAACAACATACAAGTAAGGCGCCGTTCAAAAATTACGTAACGCTATTTTTGCTAAAACCTGCCCCCTGCCCCCCCTGTAACGTTCCGTAACGTGTGGGGTGGGGAAATGTTACATAACATCTTAGGAGTGCCTGGTCTAGCGTTACGGAATATTCTTGAGGGATCTGGGGTGTCAAGTTTTAGCAAAAATAGCGTTACGTAATTTTTGAACGACCCTAATTGTAATGTAATGTCTGTGTTCATAAAGATAAACGATTAATATGATCGTGAACAGCGTTGAACTCCATGTTTATTAGTTTTATATAGTAATAAGGTTCCATTATGATTACAGCTAGTCTGTATGAACAGATACCACAATACAACTTTTTATATACTAGTGAATTTGAACCAAAATTAGACATTACACAACTATCCTCCACACTCCCTCATTCCCCTTCCCCACCCACCAGTCTCACGTATATTAAATCATTATGTAACAATACTAATAAAGCTGTTTGTAGAGTCCGTGTGCAGCCTTAAACCTTTACTAACTTACGAATCTACACGATTATATATATATATATATATGCATTGACATTGAGCGAGAAAAAGATTGAGACAGTGTGAGAGAGAGCGAGGTAGAGGAGCAGAGAGAGTTAGTGGGAAATGGCTTATCGATTGTCACACAAAGAACTTGTTAACAGTTTCGATCTGAATAACAGTAACTGATTATCAGAATCACATGAGAATAATCCATGGTTATGCTAGCATAAACATATTTATATATACTTATAAATTCATACAATATCATACTAATGTTTGTGGAATGACGTTGATGGGCCAATCCGTGGTGTTGACATGGTTACTTGCTGTCGCCGTCCAGGAGAGACTACATATGGGCGTGTCAATGGAAACCGTAAGGTGACGTTGCATGAAGCAGGATATCACCACCGGTTTGTGGCTCATGCCTAGTATATTAATAGTGTTTTCCAGATTGTATTTATGTTATCAATGTGGAGAGATAATGATTTAATCACGATGGACAGATAAACGCATTAAAGTTTTCCAGTTTTCTTGTTGCATTATCAATGTGATATTATTAGATCTTAACAAGGAATATATTCTGTGTATATACAATAAAACACCAATTCTTTGTTATAACAAATATGCAATGGCTGAGAATGTTTTACTAAATAACTTATCATGAAAAATGCCCACAATTTGCCATTGATTAACATAAATGGCACAGCTATACCCGGTTCATAGTTAATATTTGGTCCATTCCCCATTATTGTCTATTACATCTTGTAATCTGTGTGGCATACATGCAACATGGTTATGTATGATGTGTGGGTTCCTTCGGAACATCTCCCACTCAGCCATAGTGTGATTCAGTAGCTGGTGGCTGGTTCGCTCCTGTCCAGGCTCCCACGAGTTTACCACATTCCCCCACACGTTCTCAATGGGGTTGAGGTCACACCCCTTACTAGGCCAGACCAGTAGTTCTAGATTTCGCTGCTCCTCGAACCACCTTCTAACAATCCTGGCGGTGTTGATGGGAGAGTTGTCCTGCAAATGGATTTTAAATATTAAAAGTAGAATTATATCTCATCCATACGTTTCATCAGTAACCCACTATTCGAGATAGGTTTTAATCTTTATGTATTATTTAAATGTAATTGTGCGCCATTATACAAATAATACAGTCTGCAGTTATCCAGAATAAAATCCTAATGTTGTCAGAGTACTGAAAGAGTAAAAGAACAATTTTATGACCATTATTCGTCCCATGTAAATGTGAAAACCGGACATACAAATGCGTGTAATACATAATATTGAAAAAGTGTAATACTCTAGTAATAGTATAATATTCTATAACACACAAATACAGCATACTTGCATAAAGATAATCTGCTCAGGATAGGGCAAGGTATACGCGCGTACAGAAGGCAGCATCACCTCCTCCATGATCTCTATATATTGATCTGCGTAAACCTTCCGTGGATCTCAGTCAGCTCTCCTAGTCCTTGCAGGTGTATCCATCCCCACACATTCGCCGTCACGTGTCCAATCCGTGTCACTTCGTAAATATTATGGCGGGCATATCTTGTGTTGTCCTGTCGCCAACACCGAAGACGGCCGTGAGTTGGAGACGCAAACGTCTTCTCGTCAGGGAAGATAACTCTGCTCCAGTATGCGAGATCATCATTTATATGCTGGCGAGCAAACGAGAGCCTGGCCTGACAATGTCGTTCCTCAATCCTCTCTTTTTTTGGCAGAAGTACGGTGGTGATATCCTGCTTCATGCAACCGTCTCCTTCCGGTGTCCACTGACACGCCCATATGTAGTGTCTCCCGGATGGTGACTACGATGTTGATAGGATCGTTCTGCACTTCGTTGATTATTCTCCGGTCTTTTTCTGGGGTGGTCTTTGTTGGTGCTCCACACTTAGGACGATCTAGCAGATTCCCAGTCTCCTGCCACCTCTGCACCCAGCGTCCATGGTTATGTCAGCTACAGAGAGGCCTGCTTCCCGCATACCAATTATCCGGCCTCGCTGTGCAATTTTATCTTGAGCTGGATTCATTTTCAGAGTCGGTGCTCGTCATACGGTGTAGAAATATGGTATGAACATAGATCATGCCAGTAACCATGTCAACACCTCGGTTTGGCCCATCATCGTCATTTCACAAACATTAGTATAATATTGTATGAGTTTATAAATATATATACTGTAAACCAGGTTGATTTCGCGGCAGCAAATTTTCGCTCTTTCATATCCTTGGACGAGTTCACGGCATCATAATTTCGTGGTCAATAGTTGCTAGTTATAATCTTACAGATTAAAATGACGTCATGAATGACGACATTTATTCTGGACTGTGATTGGTCGAGGTTGAGGTAGTATATCAAGGCAAGTTTTACCTCTTGGTATGAGGATAAAGTTTCAGCAGCACTCAACGTAAATGAATCTCTCGGTAAGATAGATTTGAAGCTTTCCACACTGAAACCTATTCATGCTAAATGGATTGTCTCTGCATGGGATAACCTACACAAAATGAGGGAGACCATTCGGAAGGGTTGGGAAATTAGCGACATTCAATGACATTCTTGTTATACAGTAATAATACAATATAATTTAAAATGTTTTTACTGCTTTTACTTTACAAATGTTTTATTACAATATACTGAATTTACTTTTCAAATAAAGTATTTTAATGATATAAGTTTTATTTTCTTACTATCTTCCAAAGATAAGTTTAAGTTGTCAAATTTTCACCTGCTGGATATTTTCACGTAAACTATAGTCTACGCGAAAAACGCAAAAATTTCCTGCAGGCAAATATTTCGCATTCACTAGTGACTAGTATATAAAAAGTTCTATTGTAGTAGCTGTTCATATAGATTTGCAGTAATCATAATGGAACCTTATTACAGTATAAGACTAGTAAACTACATGGAGTTCAACGTTGTTCACGATCATATTAATTGTTTATCTTTATGAACACAGACATTACATTATAATTACCTGTATGTCAATGACTGCACATTCAGTTGTCCTTTAGATATACAGGAAATGTCTGTGTTATATGTTGTTCGGCTCGGTTGTCCCCCTTCCACCTCACCTTCCCCCAGTTGGGGTACCTTGACGAACACCGCGGCGTTGCCACATGTACGGAGTTGCCTGTGAGGCGAGGAACATTACATATGCGGGCAACTGTATATTTAAAAGAAACTTATGACTCCCTGAATCTATTGTTGGAAAAAGTGAAATATAGTGATCATGAGTGGACCATTTGTGTGATCTAAAGGTGCTGACCACGCTTCTTGGACAACAATCAGGATACACGAAATCCCCTTGTTTTCTGTGCGAATGGGACAGCAGGGCTAGAGCTTATCATTGGATTAAAAAGACTTGGCCAAAACGAACGAATCTCGCACCTGGAGACAAAAATGTGATCAATGAGCTACTTCTCTCCTGACAAAGTGCTTTTGCCAGCACTTCATTACATTATATTACATTTCATTTGGAAAACATGAAGCCACTCGGGCCTATCGAGGTAATCCAAGTCATGAGCTACATTTTAATAATAATAATAAAATCTTGTAAGATGCCAAACTCAAGTCAGCTATTTAATATACAACTATTTACTACCACCATAGTAGCCTATATAACTGAGCTACTGTTTACCACATCATATGGCAAGTCATTCCAAAAATCTACTACTGTATGACTGAAAACGTATTTTCCTCGATCAAATCTACAAGTCTGTTTTCTAATTTTCTTATTATGCCCACGAGTTTTCCCATCAGTTACGTACATCTAAATTGTCTAAACCTGTAAACATTTTGAACATCTGTATCATATCTCCCCTCATACAACGTCTCTCATAATTAAACATACCTAATTCCTTTAATCTATCCCTGTATTCCAGGGCCGTACGCAGGATTTCTGCATTGGGGGGTGGGGGGGGGGGGTCAGAAATCGAAAATTTCTTTATGATCGGGTTTCATTCGCTTAAGATAACAATGTAATTGTTTAATACTTGTGATCATATGGTGACACATATTTTAGTGAGTTAACGTTATTCTAATCATTATTGTAAAATAAAACGCAAATCTGGAAAATTTCAGGAAGTCCATTTTCTCTTTTTTCGTAAAATAATTAAATATGGTGTTTTCCATTTTCTTTCTTTTATTCATGGTCACTTGTTCTTAATTAAAATTGCAAACGACAGAAAATTTAGGCCAAACTATCACAACAATGACTAAACCAGTGTTGCCAAGTGACTGAAACAGAAAATCACGATATTTTAGCATAAAAATTCAGGAAAATTACAGAAAATTCAGGTGTATATATATATATATATATATATATATATATATATATATATGTGTGTGTGTGTGTGTGTGTAATGCAATGCAAATTCTATGTAATGTAAGGTCTAATGTAAATTTATTCTCAATGGGGGTGGTTTGAACCCCCCCCCCCTTGCGTACGGCCTTGCTGTATTCCACTCTTCTTAGGTTAGGGATAAGCTTGGTTGCCCTACGTTGCACACCTTCAAGCATATCAATGTCATGTCTAAGGTGAGGGGACCAAGCTTGAACGCAGTATTCTAAGTGGGGCCTAACATACTGTAAGAATTATATAATTTACAGATGACTTCCTTACTCTTGTAACTAACATTCCTCTTAATAATACCCATCATTTTATTTGCTTTATTTCTAGCTTCTAAGCACTGCTTAGAAAATTTTAGATCGCTACAAACTATAATGCCAAGATCCCTCTCCTGTCTAACATCCTACAACCAGTTCTCTTGCATCTCATAACTAAAGTTGTCATTATTTCTACCAAAATGCATGACTTTGCATTTTTGAACGTTGAATTCCATCTGCCATTTACTAGCCCAAGCAACTAATCTATCAAGATCCCTTTAAGTTCTAAGAATTTTCTATATTTGTAACTGGAGCAACTACTTTTGTATCATCTGCAAATTTAGAAATTTTACAACCTACTCCCTTCTCTAAATCATTTAGATATAAAATAAAGAGTAATGGACCTAAAACTGATCCCTGTGGTACCCCACTTTTCACTTTCTGCCACCTAGATGTATGACCATTTAGAATTACTCTCTGCTCTCTGTCTTCTAACCATTTTTCTACCCAATTTATAGCTGACCCTAATATCCCATGAACTTTTAATTAATATAGAAGTCTCCTATGTGGAACCTTGTCAAATACTTTACTAAAATCCAAATACATTTCATATAAAACTGGGGCTAATGAAACATTTCGTGAAAGCCCTAGATAAAGATGGAGACTGTTTTCGTTACATCGTTTCAGAATTCCCAGAGAAAAGTAAGGATAAACTCAGAGCTGGTGTTTTTGATGGGCCACAGATAAGACAGCTGATGAAAAAATACCATTTTACAGCGTCTATGACTCAGACAGAAACGGAGGCTTTGATATCATTCAAGAGCGTTGTGGAAAACATTTTGGGCAACAATAAATCAAAGGACTATGAGAAGATTGTCAACAACATGCTTACTAGTTTTAAAAATCTAGGTTGCAACACGAGTGTGAAGGTTCATTTTCTACCTAGCCACCTTGACTTCTTTCCAGTAAACCTTGGTGCGGTCATTGAAGAACAGGGCGAAAGGTTTCACCAAGATATCAAGGTCATGGAAAAACGATATCAGAGTAGATGGAATGAAGCAATGATGGGCGACTGCTGTTGGTGTTTAAAAAAGAGATTCATCCAATCCGCACAACAGAGTTTCAAGAAAGCGCAAACTCATCCAAGTGAAAAATTAATAGATAGGGTTTTGCTATTGACTAAAAAGATTTTGGATCAAGTAAAGATAAGCACCCCCAACCTTTTTTAGTTAGCTTTATAAGGCTAACTAACGAAAATATCACGACTTAACCTAACCAATCGTTAGGTCAACTGTACGCCCTTGACGATTGGTTAGGTTAGGTCGTGATAATTTTCGTTAGTTAGCCTTATAAAGCTAACTAAAAAAGGTTGGGGGGTGCTTATCTTTACTTGATCCAAGATGGATCAGATTATATTTTTGATTTTGTGCTAAAACCTGATGGAGCAAAAACCAATAAAAGTTTAGGAATCAGAACGTTAAAATTGTACAAATTCACCTATTTTCTAGAAAACAGAAATTTTTTTCTCAAATGTATATCAGCGAATTTAACCTTTCATTACATACCTGTTCCTCGAGTTGTTTTTTGCGCGATTCTACTTCCGACATTGATTCTTGTAATGTACGCATGCGCGCCTCATGTTTCGCTATCAATGACCTACATTCGATTAATTCTTTTTCATAATCATCTATTTTCTTGTTGCAATCTCCCTATTATGAATTACAAAAAAGGAAATAGTGGAAAGAAATATATATATATATATATATATCTTGAAGCTGAGAAGAGACAGATACACTAAAAATTTAATTTACCAAGTACGAGTATGTTTATAGTTTTGAGAGTTTAATGATTTTTTTTTATTATCATTATTTTTATGCGTCTTTTTTTAAATACATTTTTCCGCTTCGTTCTAATTTTCATCTCGAAAAAATAAAACTGATGAAATTAAAAAATAAATTCTGTTGTCATACCAGAACCTGATAAGAGTATGTTGCATAATTTTTCTTTGTAATTTTAATAACATTTCCACAGCAATTCATTTTAAATTTAGGATGTAAATATTACCTGAGAAGTTTCTAGGGACTTGTAGCGTTGAACTAAATTCTTAATTTCACTCTTCATTTTCGAGATATATAACCTAGCCATCGTGAACTCTTCCTCTACTTTATTTGGATCTGTTATGATCTAAGAAATAAATAATTATGACTCCTATTGTTAGTATGTATATATATTTTTTTTCCGATTTAATTTACAGACTTTTAAACATCACATATCCAAATACAAAAGGACTCGAATGTCTATTGCTAACTTTGCCCCCAGCGTCCACTGCAGAACCTCCGATGACAGCTCCAACTTCAGATAAATCGGCGAGAAGAGAAGCTAACATTTCTGTTGTTCTTTTCTTTTGATGGACTGAAGAATCTCTCATCTGTTGCAGCTCTCCTTCCAAAGTGGAAACAGATACCTAGAAAAGGAGGAAAAAATTGTAGAGCTAATTAGAAAAGGGATTTATGGCAGTAAAGTGATGTCACTGCTTAGCATTGCATTCGGAATATCGTGTAACTAAAAAGTGATCAAAAGTCGTGAGACTTGCTTTTTTATATAGTAATGTGAAATTTAACGTAAATTTAAAGTTTGCAGTTTGTTTGTTTGTTTATTATACTTTGCCTCAGGAAAGAGAAAAAATCAACAAAATATAAACTTGAGTGGCAATGGATTCAACTACTTTATTCTCAGAAATTTCAGAAAATTGTGATCACTGATATTCGCTCAAACGAAATAGCTTTTTTGGTAAGATTTCACCAAACTTAGGATTAGTATTTTAGTGTTTTGAAAAAAGGAAAAGAAAAAGGAGCTGGCGCTATATTTCTTTCGTACTGAAAACACTTGGAAAAGAACTGTAATTAACGTACTGAGAAAGCATCTACAACTGGAATTTTGGCTTGTCACCTGCTATTTACTTTGGACGTTTTCCAGTTTATGTACCGTTTTCTACAATGTTGGCTTTTATGCAACTTTCTAGTGTTTCTTTGCTTCTGTTAGGCACAGCATAGAGTAAAACAGAAGGTTAGGTTAGGTTAGGTTAGGTTATCAAGAACTTACCTCTCTTAAAAAGTTGTTATAATCGACGGCGGTTGTATGACCAATCAAAAATAAATTATATGAAAAACGGTACACAAACTGGAAACGGTCCTTTACTTTTTTGAGCTACATATTGTACAAACAAATTAAATGAAAGTAACTTATTTACTGTTAATATATCTATTAAGTGCTTTCCTGTTAACGGGAATATCCAACCACCCGCCACCAAACTGTTTATGTATTTTTGTTCTCGTCATTTTCGTTTAAACTAACGAAAATATCACAACTTAACCTAACCAATCATCAAGGGCGTACAGTTGACCTAACCGGGCATTGAATTAACCTAACAGGTTAATATAACGGAAAATGCCCGGTTAGGTCAACTGAATGCCCAGTTAGGTTAATTGAATGCCCGGTTAGGTCAACTGTACGCCTTTGATACTTGGTTAGGTTAAGTTGTGATATTTTCGTTAGTTTAAACGAAAATGACGAGAGCAAAAATACATCATAAACAGTTTGGTCGTCCCGATAATAAGTAAGTACCGAATTTATTAATCATTTAAATGAAATTAGTTAATATGTAAGCGATAATCAGTTATGTAGTAGGGGGCCAAAATGTCTTTATGTCATCTAAAATCGCAGAAAAAACGTCGCTGCTTTCGGTACGTTGTCGTCACATGAATTCCGCAAGATACGAGTCTAGATGATGGCGGGCGGTTGGTTATTCCCGTTAACAGGAAAGCACCATCTATTATACATAGCAATCGTTTTACAAGCTAGAAGCTACAAGGAAGCTACAAGGCTACACTACAAAGAACTTTAGGTAGGTTAGATTACATTACAATGTAATGTCATTATTTAGGCCAAGTTATTTCTATTGTTTTTTTATGTTTTCTGCTGCAATTTTTAACTTATTTCGTGACCTGAATAAACTATATCATTGGTATAGTTTACGAGGTTATGAAATAGGGGTTTGCCCTTATTTCATAACCTTCGTATAATTTACTATGGTTATGAGATAAGGATTAACTTCGTTACTAATATGAAATTTTTTTACTCTGCAAATTTTATGCGATGAACTTCCGAATTATTTGTACACTGTAATCGTCGTATGTGATGGTAAAATTAGAAAGCGTATAACCACACTGAGAAAAATAAGTAAAACCCATCCTTTAATTTAAAACCAGACTAAGGGAAAGTTTTCCAGTAGATATTTAATTTAAACAAACAAAAGGTGAAGGAAAACTTCAAAGCTCAAAAGTTAGGAGATTAAGCGGTTAAGGGAAGATAAGAGCCCCTCACCCTCCGTTGGGTTGGTCTGGTCACACTTCCTGAATTCAAGGGATGGTTTTTACATAAAGTTATATTACATTTTTACAGTAACTGTGTATCCTATTTGTTGTTCAACTTTTATACCTGTTTCTGATTAAGTTCTTCGTTGAGGGCTTCGTTTTCCTTGCATTTGGATTCCACCTCTTGGCTCTTCTGATCGTAGTTGAGAGCGAGCTCTTCCAAGGCTTGAAGCACCTCCTTCACTTCGTCCTTGGCTGCGTCATTCTCCTCCTGGATTCTAGCCATCTCTGACTGAAGTACTTCATAGTCTCTTCTTGTGGCGGCGATAAGCTGTTTCCGAAGAACCAAGAAAGGAAACGAGGATTATTAATTAATCAATCAGGCATCGTAAGAAATCACTCAGTCATCAAAATTTGCTGGTTTCTATAGAAACTGCAAAAGCTTCAGTCTGTTTAATTTCTGAATATTAGTTTCCCATTTATTCATGACAATAACGGCTTCAAAATAAGATCATCACTACATCTTTTTAAGTATATGTAGCAAACGTACATTGTAAACAGTAACGTACCTTTCAACAAGAAAATTTTAAACCGTTTCCATATTACGTGTCAAAATGGGTTAAGGAAAAGTTTCGGATCACTTTAATATATTGCTTCCCAAAGCATTCTGGAAGCAATATGTTACAGTGATCCCTCCTGGGAAGCAATATGTTAAAGTGATTAACACTGGGAAGCAATATGTTAAAAAGAGAAAGGTTGGTTGATCACTTTGTGTGACCATATAGAGCAACAATTCTAATAAATTTACTTTCAATCTAATATTTCAACATGTTATGATTTACTTTTTATGCCTTTACTTTATTAAAGCGAACATTTTGGATCACCTGAAGATCCGTCACCCCAACCTTCTTTAGTTAGCTCTATAAAGCTAACTAACAAAACTATCACGACCTAACCTAACCAATCGTTAAGGGCGTACAGTTGACCTAACGATTAGTTAGGTTAAGTCGTGATATTTTCGTTAGTTAGCCTTATAAAGCTAACTCAGAAAGGCTAGGGTGACGGATCTTCAGGTGATCCAACATTTTTTATCGTACTCCTTGTCCTAAATATTGGGAAGCAATATGTTAAAGTAATTAACAGTGGGAAGCAATATGTTAGTGATCCAGTTTCTCTCAAAATTAAGTTCCAAACTGGGGACCGCATAGAAACTAATCAGAAATTTACTGGATTTCTTTTTGACCTTATATACCAAAAAGGGAACCTAGGTTAGGAACCTTTTATTACTTGGAGGGTCAAAGTTACAAAATTCCATTTAAGTACGGACTTAGTATGTTTCATGGACTGCTCTCGATTTTCCTACGAAATTGCAAACAAGGGCAGTCGATGACTCTGATTTTGTTTGTGCAATCGGTTTTCTTGAGAAACCTAACCTGACCTGACCTAACCTAACCTAATCGACTCGCTGGGTACAACTATTCGCATTGCACTGTTAACCACAGCATGAACTTTATCGACCCATCTACCGGAGCTCACACTCAGCAGGTGGAAAGCTTGTGGAATTCATTGAAACAATCGAACAAACTGCGATGCGGAATAGATCGCGACCAACTTGACTCGTACCTTTGTGAATTTCTATGGCGTAAGCGCCACACCAGCTCGGACTTATTCAAAAAGATGTTGGAGTGTATTGAGTCGTTTCAGTAAATTAATTTATTCAATATCCAATAACATTTTTCTTTATCATTTCTCAAGAAAACCGATTGCAGAAACAAAATCAGGGTCATTGACTGCCCCTGTTTGCAATTTCGTAGGAAAATCGAGAGCAATCCATGAAACATACTAGTCCCTTAAATACTTCGACTTCAGTACTTTGGGGACTTTAATGTGATTAACTCAGAATATAATTTTATGATACACATATCATATACATATCCTACACAGAATATAATTTTATCATACACATAAGTTTGCCAAGGACATTTAAAAAATTAAACTCGCCTCCTCTTGCTCCAGCATTTGTTCCTTGAGTTTCTCCGCCAGCTGACTCTGCTGGTTAATCTCTTCATCCTTTTCGTCCAACTGAGCGTACAAAGCCTCCCTTTCCTTCTCCCAAGCATCGCGCTCCAAATTGCTCACCGACTTTTGGGTTTCTGTCAAGGGAAAACAAGCGTATTAATCTTTGATTTTTTTAGTTTCTCTTGCGCTAAACGTGTGCATTAGTGGAAGATAACTAATGTTTATGCAGCAGAACTGAAGGGTCTCTCCAAGTCTCTCCCAATTCAACCAATCCCATTTTATTCTTCGCCCATGAGTGGGAAATCTGTGAATAGGGATCTCAAAAGGGGCAATTCTCAAATCTATTCTCATTCCTACTGTACGATTTCTCACTAAAATTTTTCATAGGAAATACATCTCAAGCCCGCAACTGCGTCACAGCCCTTTTTTTATCGTATGCGGACATTTCTTCGAAATCAAAAACTTCGACATCCAATAACTTCGACAAAAAATTACTTCGAAAATAAAACTTCGAATCAAAAACTGCAGACATTTCTTCGAAAACATAAAAGGATAATTATAAAATATTACACAAATCTTTCATTATTAAAAACCTCTTTTATTATAAAAACCTCTATGCCATCCCTCAATCGCATTGTTGGTTTTCGGTAAATCGTTTTCAACTCTTTCATAGCATGACCAGTGAGCACATGTCAATTTTAAATTTGGCAGCACGACGTCTTCCCCGTCTGTCAGGACGGCCGATCCACGTATCTTCGAAGTAATCAACAACAGGTTCTGCTTCATGTGGAAGAATGTTTTGTTCAATTAGCATATTAAATCCGTCGACAACTTTGTTAGGTGGCACGAAGGCAAGAGCTGTAAACATTCGAATATTTAGAGTGAATTGGGCATCAGTGTCGTATCGTGTCACAGACTTTCCTATATAAGCATTGGCCAAAATGGAAAAAGCAACCATAGTTTGCAACTGATTGAAATTCCGAAGTTAATGCATTAATCATTCCTGTTTCAAAATCAGTTAAAATTGAATCAATGTTTAAGTTAGGAGCGAGGACTTTTACTTGTCTCAAAATGTTTATGTTTTCGAAGAAATGTCCGCAGTTATTGATTCGAAGTTTTATTTTCGAAGTAATTTTTTGTCGAAGTTATTGGATGCCGAAGTTTTTGATTTCGAAGTTTTGTTTTCGAAGAAAAGTTTTCGAAGAAATGTCCGTAAATCTTTTTTTATATCCTTTCCCAAATCAGGAAACTCTTTTTCCCAAAACTGGAATTCCCATTTTGAGCATTCCCACTCGCAGACCGCGGATGGGAATAGGAATGATTTTGAGTGGGAAGTAATAGAACTGAAGACGTGCATCACGTCTGATGAAGCAGAAAAAGAAATAAATACTTAAATAGCGACAGGAATACATCCAGAGATAAATATTAGAGCTATATATTAACACAAAGTAAGTTATATTAATATTAATGTACTATAGAGTGTTTAGGGGCATAGGCCTTGTGATAGATATCACGCACACACACACACACACACACACTATCTATCTATCTATATATATATATATATATATATATATGTGTGTGTGTGTGTGTGTGTGTATGTATGTATTTTATGCAAGAAGGTGGGTTCAAGGGCAAATGCTCACAAAAACACCCCTCCCATAGAGGAAGAAGAGAGCCAAAATGAAGGTCTACGGTTTTTGAGATGCCTGAACACTCTGTCTGCGTTTGAAAGATTGAAGGTCATAGATACGGGTAAAGATGGATTGAGGAAGATTATTGAAGAGTTGTACAGTTGAGTAGATGAAAGATTGAAAATACCGATTAACCCTTGCGTTAGAGAGTTGGACAGAAAAAGAATGGGAATGCGTCGAAAGGCGGATACCGCGTCTTCTCCTTAAAGGAGGATGCATGCAGTTAGAGAGTTCAGAGAGCGAGTTATAATAGCGATAGTAAAGAGAGAGTGAGGCAACATTGCAGTGAAGAGAGAGGTATTGAAGACCACACACCAAAAACGTACTCCATACAGGGGCGGGCAAGACCCTTGTACAGAGATAACAACTGAGTTGGGATAAAGAAACTGCGGAGTCCGTGCAGCACACCTAACCTCTTAGAAGCTATTTTGGAAAGAGAGTACATATGATCTTTCCAGGAAATATCACGAAAAAATGAAACGCCAAGAATGTTAAGAGAAGATGAAGGATTGAGTTGTATATTGTTGAATGCAAGGGGATAGTCGTGTGGAAAATTGTGACGAGAAGACAGATAAAGGAACTGAGTTTTTGAGGCATTAAAAGCCACAAGGTTTTCTCTGCCCCAGTCAGAGATAGCAGAAATATTAGAGATTAGGTGTAGTATAGCCGTCCCACGCGAAGCATTGAGTGTCTGTTGAGAGGGGCGCTTTGTGGAGCGGGTGGAGAAATAAAGAGTGAAATCATCGACACAGGAGTTGCCGATGGTTTCACTCTTTAATAGATCATTGATAAATAAAAGGAAAAGAGTGCGTGACAGGACAGAGCCCAGAGTAACACCACTGTTAATAGCCTTAGGAGAAGAACAGTGGCCATCTACAACGGCAGTTACAGATCGGCCGGAAAGGAAATTGGGGAGGATGGCACAGATAGAAGGATAGAAACTGAAGGAGAGCAGTTTCAAAATTAAGGATTTGTGCCAGACTCTTTCAAATGTTTTTGAGATGTCTAACGCAACAGTAAAGGCTCACCGAAATTCTGAAACGAGGATGACCAAGAGTCAGAGAAATATGTAAGAAGATCTCCAGTGAAGCATCCCTTGCGGAACCCATACTGACGATCTGAAAGAAGACTGTGAGAAGAGAGGTGTTTAAGAATTTTCCTATTAAGGATACATTAAAAAACTTTAGAAAGGCAAGAACTCAAAGCAATTGGACGATAGTTAGAGGGCTGAGAGCGATCACCCTTCTTTGGGACAGGCTGAATGAAAGCGAACTTCCAGCAGGAAGGAAAAGTGCCGGATGAAAAGGCACTAGGAAGGGCCCCGGCCACGAAAGCAGTAATAATTCCATGGGAAATCAGAGAAGTATTGCCCAAGGGCCTCCCAATCAGCGGTGCCAAAGTGCCTACGACGTCTTCTCTTGGGAGGATCCAAAGCCCGAATTGGAGCGATAGGACAGGAAACAGATATAAGATTGTGGTTGGAAGAGCCCAACGGAGAATAAAGTTTGAAAGTAAAGAGAAGGATGAGTGGTGAGAAATAAATCCAGAATATTGGGCTCCTCTCCAAGGCAATCGGGGAAACGTTTTCTATGATCAATATTCTCCATATTCCATAAGAGAAAACCAATTGTAAACAGCATGGAAGAACTGTAGAAGTAAAGAAAATTGTTGGTGTCCTTATAGTCCGGTAGCACATACCCTGATTTTACTGGAACCCTGCATTGTTTGTTATAAAGCAAATTTTTACATATTTTGAAAGCTTATACCATCCCCATTCAAGAATCCATCGGGTGTACACCTGACCCCCGCTTGGCTTTTTCAATATGGCCGGCGAAACTGAAAAATCCCATATCCTGGTCAATACTTGATGGATTTTGATGATCTTGGTGTCATTTCTAGGGGCTTTTAGGATGATGAGTCGATCTGGATGGGTTGTAGATACTTTGTGAGTCGTCTTGACCCACACTCGTAAATACTCAAGGTCATTGGAGCCTGCAGGGCCGTAACTAGGGTTTAGAAATTAGTGAGGTCCAGATTTTTTTCGAGCGCGGCGGGACGAGCAAAATTCAGACCAAAATGACTACAAACACAACCCAAGCTATACACTAAACACAAAACACAAAACGCTCGACGCTCCCTCTTTTCAAAAGAAAAGCGGTAATATGCGTTTCATACACGGAGAACGGTTCAGTCTCTTTTTTTTTTTTTTAGGAAATAATTACCGAGGTCCGGACCTCGGTGACCTCATAGGTAGTTACGGCCATGATTGGAGGTCAAACGCCCCCCGAAATAAGGAATATCCCATATCCCGGGCAGTCGTGGATATATTTTGTTGAACTTACTGTCGTTTTTATGGTTTCGGGATTATTTTCCCCATGGTAAGGTGAATTCCAATATGTCTAATTATTCCTCTAGTGGTGTCATTGGTAACACCCAAAATCCACAAGTGATGGCCACGTGGGTATACAGCCTCAATGCTCGTGTGAGTCTGACTGCTGACCTCCTAGTTATGAGTGAGCACCTAGAAACATTCCATCTGTACCACAAAGAGGAGGCAGGAGGTCGCATCAAACATGATGAAGAAGATCGCCAATCACTTCATGATTCCCTTTCTAAGTGCATGGACCCAATGGATCCAGAGTCACATCCAGGACGCAACTTATACAATATTCAGACAGGGCAGCTTGCATCTCCAGATGCCAATGCTGATAGAGCTGTTAGTATTGGAAAGACGCAACTGGCACAGTACGAGTCATCTTGGCCACAAGGCTTTTATGGCACCATTTCCAAACATGTCATCACCTTTGCAAGTAAAACAAAACATATCAGGGTAGGTGCCCATTTGGTTATGGACCAAGAAGCGATTTATGCACGCGTCATCGGTTTGCTGATGAGCGAACGCGAACTTGACTTGACCCATGTATTCTCAACAGAGCTTGCGGCATACCCACCCGCACTGCTCCAACCAGATGGCTTAATGAGAACTGCAGCTAAGTCCGCATTGAAGCAGAACTTGGGAGTGGAAACATCCTCTCCAACATGGGGTCGACCAAAGGTTGTTATCATGGATATGTCAGCTGTTTTGCGGACAGTCGACTGGCCTGCTAGTGGTACAGTTGCTACATTTATCCAAACCTTCAAAGTATGGCTACCGAAATATCTTTCTCATGCATCTGTAGTACTAGCTTTTGATCGCTACTATGATTTCTCTCCGAAATCAAGCACTCGGACAATGAGAAGCAAGAGCAGCAGAGTTCACAAGCTGGACCTCAACACCCCATTGCCTACAAGAGACGCTGTTCTCACGTGCACCACGAACAAGGAGCAACTAAACAGGCTGCTCTGTGAGCAAATCCTTGCTGACAGTGAGTATCTCGTAACTGTAACCCAAGACCATGAGCTAGTGCTTGCAGGATGGCAGACCATACCGACTTCCATTGTGCGAGGCAAGAGTCGAGCAGCATTGGAGCTCTCATCATCTCATGAAGAGGCTGACGTGATAATAACACAACACGCTATCGCACAAGCTGAGAAAGATTCTGATGCCCGCATCTCCATCATTTGTGATGACACAGACGTGTTTGCCATGCTGACTCACTTCTATGAATTTAAGAAACTAGGCTGTCCCATGATTATGGAGTCTCCAGTGCGTGGCAGAAAATCAGTAGACATCCGAGCAACTGTAACCCAGCACAAAGACATCAAACCACAAATCCTCAAACTACACGCTTTGAGTGGTTGTGAAACAGTTGCAGCAATACATGGCATCGGCAAAGCCACTGCCATTGCCACAGCCAAGAACGGTCGGAAGCTAGACAAGCTGGGGTCCCTTGATGCATGCTTTGACCATATCGAGAAAGAGGTAACAGCGTTCATTGTTGCATGCTATGGGGATAAGAAATCCTCATTTCTTACTGAGTGTCGTTGGCGAGTATGGGCTCAGAAGACAGGGAAGTCGGGAACTGCTGCACCCAAATTACAGTGGCAAGTTTTCTCCGGGTGAGAAATTGATTGCGGCCGATTTGGCCTTCCCGAGGGTGCTCGAGACGAGAGAGTAGAGACTAGGCGAGACGGAGAGATACGAGCGATATAGAAATTCCTCCGCCGCCTCTGTATGTTCTCTACCACCAACAACTGAAGCTTTCCATCAAAATGTGCTCAGAGCCCACTACACTGTGGCGAACTGGCTCGATGCACTAAAGTGTGACCCACCACCACTTGATCCTGTGCATTATGGGTGGGAGAGAGATGAAACAAACAGAGTCCTCATCCCAAAAACAGTTGGGGAAGGAGTGTGCTTAGCACTAGATGAAGGTCTGAAGCTAATCAGATGTGGGTGTGAATCACAATCAGCATGCAGGAGGAGTCGCTGCGGTTGCATGGGACGCGGAATCCCTTGCACAATGTTATGTGCATGTGGCAGCGGCTTGGATTGCAACAATCCACTGACCCAAAACGCAAACGAAGAGCAGACTGATGATCCTGACACAACCATGTCTTTTGATATTTGCCCCCCATAAATGGTTACCTAATGTGAATAACTGCATCAAAGTTGTCAATGCCAATCCCCCAGCTAGGTGTGAGCTTTGTTTTGCTTACGAGGTCATATCTTGTAGCTTTGCAACCTTCCATAGAATGCATGTGCCCTGCACTTCAGCATAAATTGTGGTTTATATCCGAATATCCATATCCATATAATGTGGGTTATGTCATTTAAGCATTATGATCTGGTTTTATCTGCAGAAAAGATGTTAAGTGCTCAGCAGTTAGCTAGACTGTAGAAATTGTCACTGAAATAAAGCAAATACAGTGATGTCAACTGTGGCATTATCATATTTTAAGGCCAAACTTTAACCTCAAATGACCTTGACTTGACCCATGGAGTTGCAAAATGATATCCTACTGTTATCATGTGCCTATAGAACTACTCAGTCTCGCCTGAAACCATAAAAACGACAGTAAGATCACCAAAATATCTCCACGACTGCCCGGGATATGGGATATTCCTTATTTCGGGGGTTGTTTGACCTCTAATGACCTTGAATATTGGCGAATGTGGGTCAAAACGACTCCTAAAGTATCTGCAACCCATCCAGATCGACTCCTCATCCTAAAAACCCCTAGAAATGACACCAAGATCACCAAAATCCATCAAGTATTGACCAGGATATGGGATTTTTCAGTTTCGCCGGCCATCTTGGAAAATGGCGGCCATATTTGAAAAGCCAAGCGGGGGTCAGGTGTACACCCGATGGATTCTTGAATTGGGTGGTATAAGCTTTCAAAATATGTCAAGATGTGTTCTATAACAAATAATGCAGGGTTCCCACCCCGTGCAACCGGACTATTAGTAATTTTCTCAAGTTTTAGGTATACGTATACTTAAGCTTTATTCTTTCTGTTTGTTTCAGATATATATATAGGATCTTTTTGGTTTGACGGCCTGTAATATTTTTTAACATTACTTGTATTTTATTGTCCAGTTTTAGTCGAGGATTTCAGAAATAACATTCATGTTTTAGAGTAAAACTAGTGAGGCAGTTATACATTTTAGTTTAGAGATTATCATATACGTTTTAAGATTCCAAAATCCCTGAAAGTTTTAGGTCAAGTGTACGCTCATGACGATTGGTTAGGTTAAGTCATGATATGTTCGTTTGTTTTGACAATAAAGTTAGGAAAATATCATGACTTAACCTCACCAATCGTCAAGGGCGTACAGTTGACCTAACCTGGCACTCTGTTAACCTAACTGGGCATTCAGTTAACCTAACCAGTTGGTAGAGTCTAGAATTTGACGGTCCCGTAGCTATGACTCGTTTTTTTCCGCCGGCCGTCAAACCAAAAGATCCCGATACGGTTTAAAAATATATATATTTTAAATTTGTTAAATTGCATATAACTGCTTCACTACTTGTTTCTCTAAAACATGAATGTTATTTTTTAAATCCTCGATTAAAAGTGGACAATAAAAAACAAGTAATGTTAAGAAATCTTACAGGCCGTCAAACAGAAAAGATCCGATATATATGTAGCACTAAATAATGTAGAAT
The DNA here is from genome assembly GCA_023014485.1 of Bathynomus jamesi. Lineage (NCBI taxonomy): Eukaryota > Metazoa > Arthropoda > Malacostraca > Isopoda > Cirolanidae > Bathynomus > Bathynomus jamesi. Next base: position 797,208 of record JAJOZX010000573.1, on the reverse strand, counting down.
TGTTGCAGAAGGATTAAGGGAGTGATCACCTGATATAGCATTATGAATTATAGTTAGGGTTGCCATGTCTCCGGTTTTGGGCCGGAGTTTCCCGAAATTGAGCTTTGTAAAAATGTCATTAAAAGTAGAATTTGCCTCTTTTCTTACAGATTTTTGTCAAGATAATTATTATTCTGAAAAAATGAGGAAGTTTATATATCGGTTTAGCTACATAAACAAATAATGATGAGCTTCGTAGGTAAAATCTCCGGATTTGGAAACCATCTGATCTGGCAAACCTATGTCCAAGAGGCTATTAGGCTGTTATAAATTAGCCTACACTTCCTTCTGTTACATTCAGTGATATGGCTGCACCAGTACTAAATATTGTAGTGATGATATCAGTAAATTTTTTATGAAATATGTATGTTATTAAGCATGTACAGAAAGTCACAGTGTGTGAGTTCTGCAAAAAAGTAATTAAAAAACCACACATTTAGAGAGAATATTCCCTCGCGGGAGGAAAGAAGGAAGGTTGCACCAGTTAGGGCGGGTCGAAAATATATCGAACTCAAGTTGTCAGTATGAAACATGGCTGAAAAGGTGCTCTAGTACCCACCTATCATAAAAACATCAACTTTTATAGCCTATGAATATGTGCATTCTCGCAACTTTGGCCTCAATTTTGAAGAAAAGACAAAATTTTGAAGCAAATTTAGTTTGGTTAAAAAATATAACAATATTTCCTTTTATAAACCAAAACATGTGTTCATCACTAAATTATATGAAGTGTAATTGCTATCTTTTTGTTGATTCACTTAAAATCTGACTTTGTTTCCCTTTTTGGATACTCTGCCGAGATTTCTTGCTGAGAATAACCATTTCATGGCGGGCGTCATGTCCGTAGACGTTTTCACTTGCAGAGGAGATTTCCTTCACATTTCTTTCAACTGCCTGGGAATGACACGGGTATGTGTCAAGAATTATGGGTTTTTGGCAGTCATCAGTGCTACTTATAACATGAGAGAGTAAGGAAGGAACAGTAATATCCATTTCAGTCCAATCAATTATGTCCATGTAGGTCGAAGCTGAGAAGTTGAGCCTGATCGATCTCTTGTCAAACATTCGAATTTCACCCGGTATAACACTCCTTTTCGCTTGTAGCACTTTTTCGACTGCTAGCTTCTGAATATTCTTATTCTTCTCAGCAATAGCAGATAAAAGATAAAAGGATATTTTCAGGATGACAAAAATAACAATTGTTTTGTAACACAGGACGAATAATTTCTTGGTCGATTGTATGTAGTTTTTGATAGAGCTCAATCATGAAGAAAACGTTTTTGGCCCCATCCTGGCAAGACCAGTTTGCTTTGATATGGAACCATGCAGGAGCATAGAAGTTCAGTATAAAATGAGCAATCCTCTGAAGTGTCTCTAATGGTTTTTCGTGCGACATGTAATAACGTAAGAGACGATTTGCTTTTGTCAGCCACCGTGCATTATTGAGAGACCCAGTTTGAGTAACTTCGAACAATTTGATAGCTGGACCTCTATCATGACCGTTTTGAATTGACAAACACGCCTTATGGAGTTATTGTTGGTCACTGCTGAGATCTGCTAGCACTTCTTCTTGTAAGTCCATTACTTTTCCAGCGAGAGGTGGAAATTTTGCAATTGGTCTGTTCTTTGGATCAAAGTTCAGATTCTTGCCAATTTTGCCCTGTGAACTTCTAGGTCCTGTCGTTTGCCCGTCAAGAACTTCCAGGTATTTTCTCAAGGGACGCTCATCAGTGTGAAGTAAGCAAATAAACCATTGTAATGGTCTTCCCAATGTCAGCTCTAGTTTTCTAATTACTCCATTTGATTTACCTGTATTTACATTAGTTGCATCACAAACTACTGCTTTTAAAGTCGATGCAAAGTTGGTGTCAGTAATTACTGATATAATTTCTTTAGCAATATCACTTGCCCTTCCGCTTTCAGGAGCAACATGGTCAATATATTCGTTTTCTGGAAGTGAAACTAACACATAGTGGTCTTCATTCAAAGTCCACTGGTATTCTCCCACTTTTGAAGGAGTTTTATAAATTTTTTCGTCAAATCCAAGGCAAACTATTCCTTTATACTGTTTGTTCTTCATGCTTCTTTACTGGGATCAATCGTAGTATTTTCAGATAATAGATTAAGATCTTTTAAGACAGCAATAGCAATTAAACAAGCATCACGGTTGCTTATTTTGCATCGACCAACTGCCTTGCATAATTCTGGATATTGGTGTCGATTTTGAGAAGTGCTTGCTTCTGTATCTAACTCGTACTCGTTCAATTCGAAATCTTCATTTTGATGATCTTTTTCACTTTCAGAGCTGATCTCGCCAATATCATAAGGACTCAACTGCATTTCCTAGACAAAACTCTTTTGTTTATCTTTAAAAAATTGTCTTTTATGCTTTCTGTTTTCCATTTGTTGTAGTTTTGAAGTTTTCACTTTGTCCAACTTACCTATAATCATTTTTCATTCAGTATGTTGATCAATTCAGAACTCCCATTCATCATTTGGGATTTTCTCCCTAAGCACATTTACACTCACTTCTTTTACGAGAACCGGAGGCATAGCACTTGCAGCAGCATATGTCAAATAAATTTCTGAAGGAATCATATTTACTTTGATAAGTGTTGGAATATCATGGGATATTTTCTAAGTTCTTGTCCCTTCTCTCTTAATTACTATGCTTTTGAAGTCGATTGTTGGAATGGAAGCACGGATATATATATATATATAATATATATATATATATATATATATATATATATATATATATATATATATCATTTCACTTCTTCCGCGATAATTTCAGGGTATTTCTGAGTGTTAAATGTTGCAGTAATGAGCTTATGTTTAAGATAGGCTTTGACTATATCCTCAGAAGTTGGTAGTTGGTTGCCAGGAAGCTCTGCTGGCGTTCCAAAAACAGAATGCTTCACTTTTTCTCTTGTTATACCAGAAGAGGCCATTGGAAGCTATGCTATTAATCTGAAACAGAAGAAAATAAAATGTTGAATCAGGAAACACATGAGAGGTCAAACAAATGATAGGTCAAAAATACACATGTAGGCACACAAATACACATGATAGGTCAAACACATATGGGTCCTACATTTTAAAATAAGCAAAAACAATGTTTATTAATGGTTTTTTGATAGATATTGGCATTAATTGAGTTTATTGTTGAGATCCTCATACCTGTGAGGCGAAAAATTAATTTAAAGAAACATGCTAAAAAGGATCTTTTGTGGCCTTTGTTCGCAATTTATTTTTTCATAGTTGCCAGCACCGAAATTAATATTTCTAAAAGATATGACTTATTCATTAATTATAAAAATTCGAAATGAACCGATTTTTTGAAGAAAGACGATTTAATTTACTTCATAATTCAATGTGAAACGAGTTGTTTTATATACTTTCACCTTCTACTCCTAAATTTTTAACTTAATGAATTTTTTTCTGTCTAAGCCGAAAAAATTTAAATTTTAGAAATAAATTCTCAATATATTTTGCCAAATTGTTTGAAGATTTTATACTTCATTTCACATTATATTGTATAAAACAATGAAATAAAAAAAAATCTTTTAGTTTAATTTTATAGTGATTTAGAGAATGCATCATTTGAACAATAGACGAAATTAATCAGTGACTACTCCGGCATCTTTTTCAGCATGTTTCATTAAATAAAATTTTTTCAACCCACCCTAATGTACAGTTTCCGAAAAGTTCGCCTAGAAATGTGAGATTTCTGAAAAAAAAAATACTGATCAGTAATGGTTGGATTTCATTTTTAAAATTTTCTTACTCCGGGTCTTCGAAGGCCTATTTTCTCCATGAATTTTTACCTTCTCTGATTGATCTCTCCATGTCGATCGTTACTTGCTGTTCTTGGTCAACTTCTTCTCCTCTTCTCCACTTGTTCAATTCTTCGTCCATGTTCTCCACCTGCGCTTTTAATTTAGAAACCTGCGGACAGTAAACACGGTGAATGTAGTTCTTCAAGCGTTTGCAGAATTTAGTAAAACGATATATACGAAAATTCACAACTTATGTAAAAATTAAATATGCAAATACCGAGTTTTAAGCTATTTGTAAACAGTGAAAATATATTTTAGATAGTTTGCATCTTATTTCTGTTAATTCGTTTTGCTTGTTTTCTTTAGACCTTTCATTTATATTTTACCTTTTCTTTCTCTTTTTCAAATCGCCTTTTCCATTCTTCGGCCGTAAGTTCTTCATTGACTGAAACGCAGTTCTTTACAGTTTTCGCTCTGAAGACAAACATAACATATTCATAGAAAGGAACAGTTTATGAACAATGAAAATTTAATTGCTTAATACAGCACACACACACACACACACACATATATATATATATATATATGTTTTGGTTGAACAATCGACCGTAGTTTTTATTTATTAATTTATTATTAGTTTTCTCAATTTTCCGTATGACATTTTTCAATAATGTTGGTAAATTATAAATAATATTTCCAAAATTTTCCGATGTTTCGCTCTGTCCTCGAGCATCTTCAGGGAATTCGTTTGGAGCCATCTTCGTAGGTGTTCTGCGTAAAATGAAAATTTCTTGTTGTTGTTGTTGACGTTATAAGAGGTGAAATTAGAGTTGCAGGAGTGATATCAGAAGTGGGGAAATGGGAAATATAGATGAAGAGTTTATAGGTCCTCGGCTCACCAAGGATGCGCAGGTCTTTTTTTTTTTTTTTTTATGGGGGGGTTAAGGTCTGGTGATAGGTGTTTCACCTTCCTTGCGCGTTCAAGCTTTTAGGGTTGACTTGTTAGCTTATAGTTTGGGTTTTCTATCTTTTATTTTTTTATTTATTTTTTATTTTTATTTTATTTTTTATTTTTTTATTTATTTTTATTTATTTTTTTTTATTTTTTTTATTGTTTATTTATTTATTTTTATTTTATTTTATTTTTTATTTATTTTTTTTTTCATATATAGGGTGAACCAAATGTAGGTGGACAGTAAATGATAACGTTTATTTTGAGAATACATATTTAATTTTTTTGTATACTATAATACAAAATAAAATTTAAATAAATTTAGTTATAATATTTAATATAATAAAACACAAACACCATAGTTATAATGAACACCATAGTTATAATATAATATAACACAAACCGTATTCAACCTACTGTCCACCTACTTTTGGTTCACCGTGTATACAGGGTATCCGAGAATTATCTGTACAATTTTTGGCTGTTATTAAAAGTCAACCATGAAGTGTAGAAATTTCAGTGTTGTCCCATTTTACAGAGAATCTCATTAAGTTTTTTTTTATTTTTTTATTTATTTTTTATTTTTATTTTATTTTTTATTTTTTTATTTATTTATTTATTTATTTATTTTTTTATTTTTTTTTATTGTTTATTTATTTATTTTTATTTTATTTTATTTTTTATTTATTTTTTTTTTCATATATAGGGTGAACCAAATGTAGGTGGACAGTAAATGATAACGTTTATTTTGAGAATACATATTTAATTTTTTTGTATACTATAATACAAAATAAAATTTAAATAAATTTAGTTATAATATTTAATATAATAAAACACAAACACCATAGTTATAATGAACACCATAGTTATAATATAATATAACACAAACCGTATTCAACCTACTGTCCACCTACTTTTGGTTCACCGTATCCGAGAATTATCTGTACAATTTTTGGCTGTTATTAAAAGTCAACCATGAAGTGTAGAAATTTCAGTGTTGTCCCATTTTACAGAGAATCTCATTAAGTTTTTTTTTATTTTTTTATTTATTTTTTATTTTATTTTATTTTTTATTTTTTTATTTATTTATTTATTTATTTATTTTTTTATTTTTTTTATTGTTTATTTATTTATTTTTATTTTATTTTATTTTTTATTTATTTTTTTTTTCATATATAGGGTGAACCAAATGTAGGTGGACAGTAAATGATAACGTTTATTTTGAGAATACATATTTAATTTTTTTGTATACTATAATACAAAATAAAATTTAAATAAATTTAGTTATAATATTTAATATAATAAAACACAAACACCATAGTTATAATGAACACCATAGTTATAATATAATATAACACAAACCGTATTCAACCTACTGTCCACCTACTTTTGGTTCACCGTGTATACAGGGTATCCGAGAATTATCTGTACAATTTTTGGCTGTTATTAAAAGTCAACCATGAAGTGTAGAAATTTCAGTGTTGTCCCATTTTACAGAGAATCTCATTAAGTTTTTTCTGATACCAAGTTTTGACAAGTTTTTTAGAAATTCCAGTGTGTCCGAAAATTATCTGTACAATTTCATCTTTTAATAAAATTCTTGATAACACACGTAAAATTCTTAAACAAGATTATTTAGAATCTGTATTTTCAAAAGTTTCTTCTATTAAAGTAACGTTGTTACAAACACTCGATATGTGCACCATTAGTGATTCGCAAAACATCCAATCGATACTCCAAATGTTGCCATGTACGCTGCAGCATATCCACATCAATTCGCTCAATAGCAGCTGTGATTCTTGCTTTTAAATCATCAATGTCTGTCACCCGCGTACATTTCTAAAAAACTTGTCAAAACGTGGTATCAGAAAAAACTTAATGAGATTCTCTGTAAAATGGGACAACACTGGAATTTCTACACTTCATGGTTGATTTTTAATAACAGCCAAAAATTGTACAGATAATTCTCGAACACCCTGTATATATATATATATATATATATATATATATATTTTTTTTTTTATCTTCTATACGGTACAAAAAGTGCCGTTGGTGGGGGGTTTCTGCTGCGGGGTAGACTTCTCTTGAAGTAGAAGTACTCTCTCCCGCGCTGAGGTCCAATATCGAGTTCTTCATAGGTCTGTGGAGAGGTGTTTCGTACCTTCCTCCAAGTTTTCTCCGCCCTTCTGTGCAGAAGCACATTGAGGGCTGGTAAGTTGGCTTGTTGGTGCAGTGCCTGGGATGAGATCCTGTCGCTGAGTCGTTTCCCCAGGATGAATCTTGTTCCAGCGTTCTGTATTTTTTGTAGCAACATCAGATTTGTGGCGCTCGTTGTGTGCAGTGGAATTGCCGGGTATTCGAGGATTGACCGTACGAGCGCCGTGTACAGCATCTTCTTATTTTTTACCGAGAGTCCCCTGAAACGGTAGAGTTTACTGAGCTCTCCTTTCGCTTTGTTTGACCTTGCTGTGGTGTGGTTTTTATAGCCAAAGCTGTTGATGGTCAGGCCGAGAGCTGTGCCTTGTTGCTTGTAAGGTTGGATTCGGTTGTTTATTTCTAGTGCGTGAACGTTCCTGCGGCCAATGTTAATAACTGTGAATTTCTGTTGGTTTGTCTGAATTTTCCAACGTTCCTCGAATTCATTGATTCTTTCAATTTGTCTCTTCAGCCTGTTGGCGTGTTGCTCTTTGCTGAGGTTTGATGTTACTATTTGTGTGATGTCGTCCGCGTAGATGACGTCTCGGGTGTGTGGTGGGGGCGGAGGCATTTGGGCGATGTAAAGGTTGTACAGAGTAGGCGAAAGTATCGCTCCCTGGGGCACTCCCGCCTGGATGTCGAGGAGCTTGCCAGTGTGGGTCTTGTGTTGGACATAAGCTTTTCGATCTTTGAGGAAGCTACAAAGGATTTTTCCCAAGTTTGCTTCCATGTTCTGTTCGAGGATGCGGTATTGTAATCCTTGGTGCCACACTTTGTCGAAGGCGGCCTTCACATCTCTCAGTACTATCGAGACTCTTCTGCTGAACGCTAGTTTGTTTGCCACCGTTTCGTGCAGAATGGCGAGGGCTGTGGCTATGCCTCTCTTTTTCCTGAATCCATGTTGGGCGTCTGAAAGTGCACCATTGACCGTGAGGTGGAAATTCAGTTTCCGAAGGAGTATTTTTTCTAGGGTTTTGCCGAGTACTTCTAACAGGCTGATGGGTCTATAGTTCTCGATGAACTCTGCGGATTTCCCTCCTTTAGGGATCATGATGATTTTTGCAGTTTTTAATGCTTTTGGGAAGTATCCGATGGAGAGACTGGCGCTAAATATGTTTGCTATCTCTTCGTGTATGTTCGGGGGCGACTTTTGGATCAGGGTTTTCGTGATTCCGGAGGGGCCTGGTGCCTTTTCTTTAAAGAGGCTGATCGTGTCAGCGACCTCTTTCACCGTAATTCTGAAGTTGGCATTTAGGGGTTCTGCCCTATCCGTTGGTAGGATCCTTTCGTGGTTGTCTTCCAGCCACTGCGTGACCCTTGTTTCATTGTCTTTGTCGAACAGGTCATTTTCTTCATCACTTATGTTGAACGTTCTTCTGAGACGATTTCGAAAACTTTCCGCTATTTCTTGGTCCGAGATGAGAGGTCTTCCGTTTTCGTTCCGGAGTGTCTTGAATTTTTCAGCTTTGGGTGTTCCTTTTAGTTTCCTTATCTGTGACCAGAAGGTTTTTGGGTCTCTTTCTACGTCTATCCTGTCGACGAGCGCGTTCCACATGTTGTGTTCTTTTTCAATCCACAAGCCTCGTAGTCGGGCTCTGAGGATGTTGTATTGCAGTTTGTTATGCAGGTAATTTATGCCGTTGTCCATCTGGTTCCTGACGACGTTTAATTGGCGTGTGACGGCGTCGATTTCTTCGGAGGGGGAGGGGTGTGGCAGAATGCGGTGGGTGATGGTGGGTACGTGTTTTTCCTTGGCAGTCTTCAGCGCCTTCAGAAGGTCTGCCGTGGCAGCTTCAATTGCTGCTATCCCCCTACCATTCAGTTCTGAGGGCTCGTGTTGGGCGAAATCAGCCTGGTACTCCTCCCAGTTCGTCTTGCGGATGGAGGGGCGGGGACGGATTGGGACTTGTAAAGGAGCGCAGGCAATCTTCATGATGATAGGGACGTGGTCGCTGGGTGTGGCGGGGCCCGGATAGTGATGAGTGTTGAGGTATGCCAGATTATTGGCAATAATTTTGTCGGGCGTCGTTCCGGAGTTCCTGCCGTAAAAAGTTGAAAAATGTGGCCCTAGCCACTTCATTTTCCCCCTTCTGTTTATTTCTGCCAGTTGTTTCCCGTAGTGGTTGCTGTAGTTATCGTCGAAGTCCACATGTCTGGCATTCAGGTCTCCGATGATGTAAACTTGGCAGTTGTAGTTCAGAAGTTTAATAATATCTACGGATGAGATGGTGCCCCTCCTCGGGGGGCAGTATGTCGTCCCAATGATGAGGTCTTCGTGGCCCAGTCTTAACCTCACTGCCAGTGTTTCGTCTTCGAAGCTTGTGATCTCTTCGAAGCGAAGACCACGTTTGACGGCAATTGCAACACCGTCATGCAATTCTTGCGATCTGTTCGATTGTATGATGTTGTAATTGAACAGTTTTATTTGCTGGGGTGCCTTTAGGCTGTGTGAGTTAATGAGGATGATGTCTGGGTCGATTAGTCTGTAGGTATTGGCCAGAGACGTCTTGTGCGTTTGCCAATGCAGTACATTTTGCTGAAGAATCGTTAGGTTAGTTTGTTGCGCGTGCATGTTGATTGTGTTTTGCTTTTTGGTTCAGTGCCTGTGGGGGAGCGCGTCGCATTTCCTGAACGAATTTTTTTGTATGCCGGGTCCGGAGAACGTCGAGGTCCTCACCGTGGACAGTGATTTCTCGTTGTTCAATCAAGAGTGGGATGTCATAAGTGGTGTCCAAGTTCTCTTCGAAGGTGTACTTATAAGATCCTTCTCTCAGCCCTTTCACCAGTAGTGATTCTGGGCAGGCAAAAGCGGGCGAGAAATGACTCTCCGGGAAAAGAAAATTTTCCTCCAACTTTGCCACCTTTGCCAGAGCGAGGTTCAATCGACGAGAGGTAAAGCAATTATCCTCCAACTTTGCCACCTTTGCCAGAGCGAGATTCAATCGACGAGAGGTTGAGGTAGAATCCAGCGTAGCGAGCAGTCAAAATTTCTTTTCAGCGCGCTCTCTTTTATAGCTCATTTTCGGAGGTTTTCCCGCAGTTTCGCGTACGTGTACTGATGGGATTGGTCAGTTTCGTACGTGTAACTTGAGGATTCGTTCTTGCCCTGTTCGATGATTGTTTATTTTCGGGGAAGTCTCTTTTATTATTAATGCTTCGATGATATGAAGTCTTTTCTAATCCCTTATTTGTGTTACCTCGTTTGTTGCTTCCACTATCTGTTGTCTGGTTAGGTTTATTTTGTGTATGTTCCACATGTGATCTTTCGGGGTGATCTTTCGGGGACTCAACCATAACAACACTGTCAAGAAGGCTAACAATGCAATTACAAGAAGGAAGTCCGAAAGATCACATGTGGAACATACACAAAATAAACCTAACCAGACAACAGATAGTGGAAGCAACAAGCAACAAACAGAAACAGTCAGGGAATTCATAACAATATTAAACCACTCCACAGATACATCCAGGCTATACAAGACTATAAACGGCATTACCCACTCTAACAGCGGCATTCACACCTCACATGCGGCTATCTGTCGCAGCCAAAATAATATCCCAACATACACACAACAAGCTAACATTCTAGTTAATCACTACCCAAAGATAAGTCACTTAAACAGAGACAACAACCAGAAACATACAGACAGACAAACAGCCAGACACAAGAAAACCTACAGACTCGACACAACCATTACACCCTTCAATACAGACCAGACCACCAAGATCATCAAAAACATTAAGAATTCGAAGGCTACTGGACCAGACAACATATCTAACATACACCTTAAACACTTGGGCCCACAAGGAATACTAGCTCTCACAAATATCGGCACATATTCATACCAACACTGTATTATTCCTGACATATGGAAACAAGGTAAAATTATTACACTACTCAAACCAAACAAAAATCCAACAGAACCAGCTTCCTATAGACCCATTACTTTACTATGCACACCTTCCAAAGTAACAGAAAGACTAATCTTACAAATCACCAACCCACACATTCCACTATCGCCTACTCAACATGGATTCAGACCTCACCACTCAACCACGACATTACTCACTAACCTCACGCAGCACATCATGGATGGCATCAACTCCAGACGACCAGCTCAACGTACACTATTAGCAACAATAGACATTAGTAAAGCATTTGATGCTATCCCACGCTTCCCTCTCATAAACAAAATACTCAACACAAACCTGCACAATAACACCAAAAGATGGCTGAGCAACTATCTTTCAGGAAGATACTCACATGTCACATTTAATGGCAAGTCATCCAAAAACAAGCTTTTTCCGAACGGGGTCCCTCAAGGCTCTGTTCTCTCACAAACACTCTTCAACTTATATATGCATGACATTCCAACACCCATAGATAACAAGCTTACCTTATCATCATATGCAGATGACATCACTCTAACATCCACCCACAACAACATCGACACCGCTACAAATAACCTACAAACATACATAAACAGTATACAAGACTGGCTCACACACAATAGACTCAAAGTAGCGTCCACAAAATCAACCATCACCTTGCTTACAAGCAATACAAAAGAACACCAGGTAATTCCACAGCTTACACTAAACAACATCAACATTCCACACACTCACAGGACCAAAATACTTGGGGTCACATACAACACATCATTATCTTTTGCAAACCACATTCAGGATATTAAAAACAAATGTACGTCAAGACTTAACACGCTTAGGGTACTAACAGGCACAAACTTTGGACACCAGCAGGAAACACATCACTCATATACAAACAATATATTCGCTCAGTTATGGACTATGCTAGCCCATGCTGGGCACCCATTATCTCAAACACACACATAAACACCTTACAGACAATACAAAACAACGCACTTCGTATCATTACAGGATGCACTCAAACAACACCAATAGAACACCTGCACACAGAAACAAAATACTGAAAGTTAGGGAACATTTAGACATGAGGGGAACACAATTCATGGCAGCAGCGACAACTAACCCACAACACCCTTGTCACTACATGTACAATCACGCACCGACACCTCGCACCATTAAGGTAACACCAGAGAGACATTATAACCAAATACTCCATTCCATACCACGCCCCACAGACATCACACAGTACAGAAAACACATACACACACACCTAACCCACAAAGCACTGACACGACTCGGTCCGAATGCGGTCGTAGGTGCGAAGCCGCCACCCATTAACAAGTCAGAGATCAGCCTGAGCAGATCGGATCGAATTAACTTAGCACGATTCCGATGTGGACATCACCCCAACTTACTAACATATAAACACAGACTAGACAACTCCACAGACGACACCTGCCACCTGTGCCAGGACACCCCACAAAGAATTGAACACATTATGACAGACTGTACCGCCCTAGCACAACAACGAACACAACACAACATCACTAGTGCGCTGAACCTCTGGTCCACTCCAAAGAGGGCGATCGGTTACCTGCGTGCCGCCGGCTTGCTCGATCAGGGTGGGCTGATCGGCTAAACAACAACAACAAACGTGGTAACACAAATAAGGGATGAGAAAAGACTTCATATCATCGAAAAAGAAAAACTATAGTGTTTGTCATTTACCATTACTTATTCGAACTATAATGGATTTAATTTTTCCAGAAGAGTTCCTTGTTCCATGCACGGTCTATGTGTAGCATATATATATGAAAATTATTTCACGAAAGTAACACGTGTAGTGCTAATAATAACATAAATATACATTTTTATTATAATTCAAATCCAGATTAAGTGATATCTAACTTACTCTCATAATATTTAACTTCATTACCTTAATGCAAGGTTTAATATTAACCATATTAACCTGAGTAAATGCATTTTAAGTGCAATAATCGCACTTAAATAAGATAGAAACGGATAAGGCAATGAAGTGGGAAAATAGGAGCTAGGACTTGAACCCGTGTTACCTGGTTTCAAAGTCAGTGCTCCTACCGATGACGCCATCCACACCATAAAGGCGAGGGAACTCAATGGAGCATGGTCAAACAGCCTAAATATTGTTCTCACTTGAACGAACCCTTTTTGGAGTTCTGGATTGGTAGGAGCAGCGACTCTGAAACAACGTGACGCATTCGTGTCCCACAAGCTCCTAGTTTCCCTCTTTAAAACCTTTTCCCCCAAACCATATTAAATGAAAACTTGATATTGGCAAAATGTGTGTGAAATTCTTCGTTGAAAGAGTAAATTCTGTACGTGTATACAAATATATACAGTTATTATACACCTTTCACCCAAAAATCCATTTCCTGCGTTAAGTTAGGTGGGCATCGTTGCCACGAAACCACACTAAGATGCAGAGACCAGTTTCCACTACCTCTAAAACCATAATTTAATTTTTGAGCACAAATGAGCTAACTGAATAATGCACTTCGTGAAATTCCATATAAGTTACCTTCTTCCAAAGTCCAGAGTTGATTTCGTCTCTGATTCGTTATAAGAGGCTGGAGAACAACAGATGACAATGGTGGTTCTTGCGTTTCCTCCCAAAGATTCTTGGAGAATTCGGGTTAATTTAGAATCTCGATAAGGTACGTGGCTCTGAAGAAGAATTGTTTTTAGCTGCTTCTAAATTTTTTTTTTGTATGTGCATGCGCGCGCATGGGTGATTTCTTCTAGTATATTCAGGAATTCTTATATCATACTGAATTTGCATATATTTTTAAATTAATATATTTTTAAGAATCTGTTAAGTAAATACTAAGAAAAAGAATAGGTGTCTTCATTCAGAAGTTAGAATAACATCGAACATCGAGCGTATTCATTATACTATTAAAGTTACCTTTGCATCAGCAAGAGATGAAATCACATTTCCTAAGGCAGAAAGGGATTTGTTGATATTTTTGGCTTCATCTAAGACCATACCTTCAGCTCCAGTTTTGCTTACCTACATAGAAAGTTCGTAGAAAATCACTTTAATTGTAAATTCCCTTCATATTCATGTTTAATCTGTAAAATGCAATTGGCTAAGGAATAACGGCTGCATTATCTATTTATTTCAATTTAACTCATTATTAGCAGTGTTATGCTCGTAACAGCCTCAAAGCTAGAGATTGGTCAAAGGCTGGAAAAACCTATAGGAAGAGCTCTCTGCTCTCCCAAAATGAAAGACTTGTCCATTTTCCTGGCACTCCAATTAGAAGTCAAGGTTTTATTTTATTTGTATTAATGCCGTACCTTCATCTTTCTAGCATAAAATACGTTTCATATTTATGATGTGAAGAGATAAACAAAATTCTGTGACACCCAAATATTTTCAGAATATTACAGTCCTTTTTAATGAATTCAACATACTGTAACTGCTGCAGAATGAATGTAAACGATGTTTATATCAACAGAGAATCACCAAAGAATAATAATCCCGAAAGTACATACCGTACCTCTACAAATATTCATATTTTCTAATTTATTCTTCATTTTGAATATAAACAAAACATAAAATTACTTTTTCGGAACCAGCTAAATCGACAAGGTACAGTTTTCCAAGAAGTTTCTTCTGACTTTCAATGTTCTCTTGCTTTACTTGGATTAAAAAGACGCTGTGAGATCGTGAACTGTGTTCGTTCATATCTGTGGACACATTTCGAAGGATTACTTAACTCGTACTTAAAAAATAACGCTATATATATATATATATATATATATATATACTGCAAACCCACAAGGAAAAAGAAAAACGATTCCAAGGCCTTTCGTGTATTCAGAGCTACACCTCGTCAGGGAATGACGTGTTTAATTGTGAAATTCATCCCATATATATATATATATATATATATATATATATATATATATATATATATATATATATTATATATTATATATATGGTCACTTCAGTAATGTAAAATACTATGATAAGTATTGTTAATTAGGTGCTTGTTTAAATGTATTTTAGTGAATTCCATAATTTGAAAACAAAATGTCTTATTTGATGCATATACACATATAGGGTTATCTGCACATTACATTTTGATGACTATTGTTATAACTATTACTCAAAATATATTGTCCATGAAATGCACTTTTTTAAACTTCTGATAAACTTTCAGTAATAAAATTTCTCTCCTTGATATGTCTACATCATACATTACCCTTATATTGCCAAGAAACTAATTAGCGCTTTCTACGGACAAATTTTTTATAGAGTGAGCGTGCATTATTACTGTTATAAAATGTTTCTAGGAAACTGCGACATACTTGTAACAGCGATGTGTCGATTAGCTTTTCCGAGTTCGATGACTTCAAACACTTCTTCCGGAGAAGAAACGAAGCGTTCCGTGGCGCCTTTAACGTAGGGGACTCGATTTTTGTCCTCGTGTACGGACAGATTTACTTTCGACACTGAAGATTATATATAATATATATAATTATATATACGAGTATAAATAAATCTTAAAATAAACCAGTAAAGTATGCCTTATATCATTCTGTGATACCCCGAAATTATGAAAAGGTTAATGTTATAGACTTCTTCTGACCTAAATTACATTAGCGACCTTACCTAACCTAACCTAACTTACTGAAGCGTGACTATAAATTTTGTCCCCTCTTATTAGGGAAAATTCCTTCTAATTTTATCCACTATTTTTACCGTCTAATAAATCCCGAATTTTATCCATGTAAATTTCGAAGTAGGACACTTTGATGTGGAATTCAAGAGCTTCTTCCATGTTGTAAATGTGGTTGAAAATGTCGTGAACGATTCTTGGGATAATTCCTGTTGAAATGTACAACATTCATTGAACATTAACTGTAAAGATGTCTGATGAACATATTTATTTCACTCTCTTATTCGTAATTAATGTTTATTTTAAAGTTTAAATTATTTAATTGTTAAAAAAAAAAAAACCGAAAGTTTTTCTTACCTTGCCATGTTGGATCCCCAAGTTTGCCTTCCATAGTGTGCGTTTTCCCTGAAGAAGTTTGGCCATAGGCGAAGATAGTGCCATTGTACCCGCTGAGAACATCTAGAAAAGGAATTCGATAAGTTGAAATATAGCTTCATGCTGTATTCAGAGATGGGCAAGATAGATTAAGAAATGTATCTTAGATACAAAATGCGAGATACTAGTTTATTGCGTATTAAAGGTACAAGATACTTTTCAAGAAACGGGCAAGATACGTACAAGGTGTTTATAAAGTCCCTATCTATTTCAGTGAAGACGTAGCAAAAAGGGTAAAATTCAACGACATTATAATAAAAGGCATACATTTAATGAATACTTAAGCATATGATTCTACATGAGCACCATCAGTATCTTTACAGAGTTCGAATCTGTCAGCAGCATTGCGAAACACATTTTGGAGCATGACAGGGGTTATTTTTGTAACTGCTGTTACGATACGAGCACGTAAATGTCCCAGCTTCATTCAGATGGCATTTTAAACACCGTCATCATTCAAGAAGATGGGGCACCTTGTCATTACGCAAACATTGTTCGGGAGTACCTAAATGAACGATTTCCAAATCGGTGGCTTGGACGTGGAGGCAGGGCCGTTTCTAGCCATTAGGGGGCCCTAAGCAGTATACCCATTTGAGGCCCCACCCTCCATCCACCAACTCACGCCTTACTACATCACCTCAGCACACACATACAAAAAATGGCTGTGTTAAGTATAAGCATATAGTAAGAGTAAAGTTAAATAATATAGAAATAAGATCTCACAATAGTTATTTACACATAACGACCGAAACGTTTCGTTTGTCTCCGTTTTATCACATTTGTCTCATACAAAAACTTTAATTAATACGACAATAATAATAATAATAATAATAATAAGGATAATAATAATAATAACAATAATATTAATAATAACAATAATATTAATAATAACAATAATATTAATAATAACTTCAGCTATATTCCTATTCTTGCCCACCTGGGAGCCTGTCTAGGGGCCCCTAGTAGCAGCGGGGCCCTAAGCGGCCGCTTAGTCTGCTTATGCCAGGAAACGACCCTGCGTGGAGGCAACGGGCCCTGGGCGGCTCGATCTCCTGACCTAACGCCCTTGGATTTCTTTGCATGGGGCTTTATTAAATCAAACGTCTATCGAACGAGGGTTACAGATCTGCAAGATTTACGTGCTCGTATCGTAACAGCAGCAGTTACAAAAATAACCCCTGTCATGCTCCAAAATGTGTTCCGCAATGCTGCTGACAGATTCGAACTCTGTAGAGATATTGATGGTGCTCATGTAGAATCATATGCTTAAGTATTTATTAAATGTATGCCTTCTATTATATTGTTATTGAATTTTACTCTTTTTGCTACGTTTTCACTGAAATAGATAGGGACTTTATAAACACCCTGTATTTAAGGTACCTTTAATTAACCTCGATACAAGATACTTCTCTAATCAGTTAAGTTTAGAGACTAGAAATAATAAGGAAAATTAGCTTTTAAATCATTGAAATCTTTGTATTTTAAATAACATGCCTAAAATTAGTTTGTATGTAAACAGAGGATATGATAACTTAATCCTTAATATAATGGTTTAATTTTGAAATAACGGGGCACTTTCGTAGGTTTTGCGTTTATGATATCGTAAAATGTTCCATTCAATAAGGCACTAAGACTGTTTTATGGTAAAAAAAGTTTCTTCTTTCCTTGAATATTTTGTGACTGGCCTAAATCTAATGACGTAGTCATATAAGTAAATATGGTCCAGAACTCATAATTGAGAAAAAAAATTATTCGAAGCCGTGCGCTGCGCCACTTTCAGATACTCGCTCTTTATTTTCTAAATTTGGAAGGGCAAGAAAATTATCGTTTGAGGGGGGAGAGGGCAATACTGACCTTGTAGTATTAATATCGTAAATGTAATAAATGTATCGGATTTATAGTTCTGTATATTATAATTTATTATTACATCTAATTTTAAAAGTATCTTAGTTTTACAATTATTTAATTTTAGTTTGACATCGACACTTTTTCTAGGGAGTGTAAGCTAGAATTTTGGGGGTCAATTGCCCTCCCATGTCCACTGAACTGACAGTCACTGAACTAATTAATTATAAACTCTAGCTAATGGTCGAGGTGGTAGAAGAACCAGGTATCTTTCACCAGTTATTCAGAGTAAATATATTCGCAGAAATCCAGAGAGTTTTGATCACACCGAGAGTTCCAGTAATCCTGTCTACGTCACTGGGGCTCACAATAAAAATAGCGTTTGTGAAATAGTTTATGCCTCGAGATTAGCTGTCACACATTTGGCACTCTCATTAGTGGGAAGATGCGTAATTTTTACACTATTTCAAAATGTATCTTGCATCAAATATACTATTTTAAATTTGTATCAAAGATACAAGATATGATACTTTTAATTTTTGTTCAAGAAATAGATACAAAATACAATTTGCAGATAAGATACAGTATCATCGATATTGCCTATCTCTGACTGTATTGTACAGTGTACACAACACAACTACCCCTAAAAACACATCACATTGTAGTGAATACTCTTATTTTAGTTTCAAGTTAAATGTTAATTTTACCGTCTTGAATTTCGGAATAGTATAAATTCATTTTAAATTAGTTACCCCATTATAATTCAATTGTGAACCACATTAATACTAATTTTATGTATACTATATTATTTTATTGTATGTAAACATAATTAATTATATATCACAATTGTCAGTTAATTATTTATATTCAAATATTTATTTTAATCTAATGCCATGTCCATTTTACAAATAAATAATAGAAAACCAAAGGTTATATTTTCCACCTTTGGTACTGTCGTAGTTTCGCCTAACGGACTCAATACGGCTAGTGAGATAATCACTGGTTGGCACTTAACTAGCGGCAGTGCTTATGGCTACATCATCCAGGTTAACCTATACCGGATAGATGCGCTACGGTCCCAAGCCGTAGCTTGCCTAGGCCAACGACGACGACGACGTAAACCAACAATTGGTGACCCCAGAGCTGGATTACCCCTTCTACCCGAACGACTAGGACTAGACTGTAATGTCGTTCGTGCCCATCACCCCCTTCACCCGAACGACTAGGACTAGACTGTAACGTCGTTCGTGCCCACCACCCCCTTCACCCGAGCGACTAGGACCAGACTGTAACGTCGCTCGTGCCCTCTGCCCATCACCCCCTTCACCCGAGCGACTAGGACCAGACTGTAATGTCGCTCGTGCCCTCTGCCCCTCACCCCTGCCCGTGCGCTCTGTGCCTGCGCGTCTCAACCTCCACTCCTTCGTTGGGAACTTGTCGTCTTGCTTGTACGTCAGCAAGCATAGGAGAAGATGCCTGACGACGCTGGTGCCATCTCCCACTTGAGCGTAAAGCTCCCCGTCTTCTGGCCGGGTGATCCATTTATTTGGTTCCACCAAGTGGAATCACAATTCAACTTGGGAAGGATCACCACTAGCAGGACGAAATACGATCATGTTTTGTCTCTCTACCAGCGAGCATCATCTCTGAAGTCCGTGACGTCATCGTATCTCCTTCCACGAGTGAGGACCCGTACAACGATCTGAAGTCTGCCATCCTGTGCCGCACCACTGTCTCCGAGCGTGAGAAACTACATCAGTTAATCTCAAAAGAAGAACTTGGAGACCGTAAGCCACTCAAATGCTGAGGGCTATGCAGTGCGCTCTAGGCGAACGCGCACAAACCTTCGATAAGGACATCTTAGACAGTTGTTCTTGCAGAAACTTCCTCCATCAGCTCAGCGTGTCTTGGCCACTATGGATCCTGCTACTCCAGTTGATAAACTAGCAGAAACTGCCGACAAAGTAGTGGAGATTGACACAGCTCCGGTCAACAACGTGAACACACAATCGGAACTGGAGTTGAAAGTGAAAGAGTTAAGTCACAACTCAACCACGTTTGTTCTCTGCTACAAAATCAACGACAAAGAAGCCATTCTCGGTCAAGATTTACGAAGAGGCATCGTTCGAGTTCCGGGAAGATCTGCTTCTACCACTCGAAATTTGGAAAGAAGGCTAGGAAGTGCATCTCCCCTTGCAATTTTTCGTCGGGAAACCCCAGCAGCGAGTCCTAATGGCGTCTAGTACTCGCACTGCCAACCTGTTATTCATAAAGGACAGGAACTCTGGTATCAATTTCTTGGTCGATACCGGAGCGTCAGTCAGTGTATTCCCTCAAAAATCTGGTCATAAGCACTCGGAATCTCCGCCTCTATACGCTGCTAACGGTTCACGCATACCCACGTACGGTACTCAGTCGCGTGAACTAAACTTGGGCCTTCACCGATCCTTCAAGTGGATTTCATCTGTGCTCAAGTGCGGCATCCATAATCGGCGCTGACTTCCTCCAGCATTTCAAACTCCTGGTGGATCTTGACAAGCGACGCTTATGCGACCAGGCCACACTGCTTTCTGTTCTTGCCAAACAGGTTGCCCTTCCGGACGCCTCGAACTCTGCACTTTCCCTCGTTCCCCCTAATTCCATGTACCAGTGCCTTTTCCAGCGATATCCAGGAATTCTTCAACCGATGCAGATGGGTGATACCATTAAGCACACCATTACCCATCACATTACAACAAAAGGTCCCCCTGTGTTTGCAAAACCCAGACGTCTTGCCCCGGACAAACTGAAAGCTGCCAAATCGGAATTCCAGCTTATGCTGGATCTTGGGATAATAAGACCTTCCAAAAGCAGTTGGTCCTCTCCCCTACACCTGGTCCAGAAGAAGTCAGGAGACTGGAGACCATGTGGGGATTACCGGTTTTTGAATTCGACAACCATCCCGGACCGATATCCGGTACCAAATGTCCAAGACTTTACTTCTCTTCTCCACGGCAAATCTATCTTCAGTAAAATAGACCTTGTTAAGGCTTTCCACCACATTCCCGTAGAGCCTTCGGATATTCCCAAGACTGCAGTTTGTACACCATTTGGGTTATTCGAATTTTTGAAGATGCCGTTCGGGCTACGGAATGCTGCGCAAAACCTTTCAGAGGTTTATAGATGAGGTCACCAGAGGCTTAGACTTTGTTTATGCCTACATCGATGATTTGCTTGTGGCCAGCTCAACGGAAGAGGAACATAAGGAACATCTTTCACTCCTCTTTCAACGCTTAGAACAATACGGTGTTACTATTAATGCATCTAAGTGTGTGTTTGCACAGCCAACCTTGGAATTTCTTGGTCACACGATTTCGCAGCACGGAATTACCCCCCTTCAGGACAAGTGTGAAGTGATAAAAAATTACCCTATGCCAAATAATCAGCGTGAGTTACGGCGGTTTCTAGGTTTGGTAAATTATTACCACAAGTTCATTAAAAACTGTGCCAGTGTTCTTGCTCCTCTACACGCTATGATCACACACAAACGCAAGGTAACGAAATTGTTATGGTGTAGCGATAGTTTACAGGCGTTCGACAATGCCAAAAATGCTATCAATAGTGCATTGTCCCTGTCATTTCCTATTAGTGATGCCCCCCTAACTCTGACGGTCGATGCCTCAGATGTTGCGATCGGTGGGGTGTTGGAACAAACCATTAACGGTCAACAATCACCCATCGCGTTTTACTCGAAAAAGCTGCAGCCAGCCCAAACGCGTTATAGTACTTTCGGACGTGAACTTCTTGCTATTTACTTAACGTGAAGCATTTTCAACATTTCCTTGAAGGCCGAGAGTTTGTGTTTTTACCGACCACAAACCTTTGGTCACTGTCTTCAATAAAAACAGCTGTAACCACTCTCCCAGAGTCATCAGGCAACTCGATTATATCTCGCAATTTACCACAGATATCCGCCACATCAAAGGTGTCTTGAACACTCCAGCGGATGCACTTTCAAGAATAGAGATTACTTCTGTTACCCTCAGCTCTACACTGTGGAATGCTATTGCACAGGATCAAGATAAGGATACGGAACTACAAGACCTGCTCAGAGAAGACTCCACTCACTCACTTTCCCTCAAGAAAATGAGTATGCCAGGATTGTCTGTGCCCCTCTATTGCGACGTATCAACAGCTGCTATTCGCCCTTATGTCCCTCCATGTCACAGACAAGCAGTCTTCACGGATCTTCATAAGCCCTCCCATCCTGGTATCCGTGCTTCGCAACACCTGGTTACCTCTCGCTTTGTTTGGCCCTCGATGCGGAAGGATGTCAAACATTGGACCAAAACGTGCCTTGCCTGCCAGCGTGCCAAAGTCCAAAGGCACACCAGGTCCCCCTTTGACGCATTTCCGCCCCCATCCCAGCGATTTGAGGTAATTCATGTAGACATTGTTGGCCCTCTTCCAGTGATTCAAGGCCAACGTTATCTGCTCACCTGTCTCGACCGCTTTTCCAGGTGGCCTGAAGCCATCCCACTTCCTGATATCCAAGCGGACACTGTTGCAAGAGCCTTCTTCATGGATGGGTATCAAGATTTGGATTGCCGACAAAAGTCATCACTGACCAAGGTCGCCAATTTGAGTCTTCGCTTTGGAAGAAGTTTACCAGCTTGTTGGTACAGTACATGCGCATACCTGTGCGTATCATCCGCAAGCTAACGGCCTCGTCGAACGTTTCCATCGCCAGCTGAAGTCATCCTTATGTGTCACGAAGACTCCCATTGGATGGATAAGCTTCCACTCGTTTTGCTTGGTATTCGCTCTGCATTTAAGAGTGATCTGAAGACTACAGCGGCTGACTAGTCTATGGAACACACTGCGGCTACCAGGTGGCTACTTCACTGCAGGGGATAAGTCATGTGATCCTACGGAATTCGCTCAAACACTTTCCTCTCACATGCAGTCCCTTCAGCCTGTTCCCCCTCGATTGACTAGCCAACAGAACATCTTTATTTCCCCAGCCCCAATCTTGCACCCACGTTTTCGTTCGTGTACCTCTCCCAAAACGGCCTCTCCATGTCCATATGACGGACCCTATGAAGTTCTCCGACGTACGCGCAAATCATTCCTCATCCACGCGGTTCCAAGGTCGACAAGGTTTCTATCGATCGTCTTAAGCCTGCGTTTTGGAATCAACCTTAAGTGAGGTACAAGTAGCTACCAAAAAGGTTCAGCGGAAATCTGTGTCGTTCGGAACTCTTTGAACTTCCTCTCTGGTGGGGGAGTGTGTAGTGAATACTCTATTTTAGTTCAAGTTAAATGTTAATTTTACCGTCTTGAATTCGGAATAGTATAAATTCATTTTAAATTAGTTACCCCATTATAATTCAATTGTGAACCACATTAATACTAATTTTATGTATACTATATTATTTTATTGTATGTAAACATAATTAATTATATATCACAATTGTCAGTTAATTATTTATATTCAAATATTTATTTTAATCTAATGCCATGTCCATTTTACAAATAATAATAGAAAACCAAAGGTTATATTTTCCACCTTTGGTACTGTCGTAGTTTCGCCTAACGGACTCAATACGGCTAGTGAGATAATCACTGGTTGGCACTTAACTAGCGGCAGTGCTTATGGCTACATCATCCAGGTTAACCTATACCGGATAGATGCGCTACGGTCCCAAGCCGTAGCTTGCTAGGCCAACGACGACGACGACGTAAACCACAACAACATGTTAAGCTCCAAAACCTTCTCATATATTTGTGTCATAAATAAAAAAATACACAAATTTTTTTTAAAGAGAATAGCAGAGGTTCTGCTTGCAAATTTCCCCAGAATATTAGTTATTTATTAGGACCTATATCCATTTTGTCGACAAGACCAAAAGATCGACACTCTAAAAAGCTAACTTAACCTAACCTAGCGTAACCTAACCTAACCTAACTTAATCTAACCCTCATTATACTCGTCGATAGAATGTTAAGTCGATCAAATGTATCTTTTAAAGACGTGTCGAGAATATTTTGATGTCTTCAAAAGTAACTTGACCATCATCAACGGTAAGTCACTCATGCAACAAGTAGGCCTACTGACTCCTGTAATAAATCGGCCCTACGACAGCTGATCAACTTGACATTCTATCGACAGGTTATTATTAGGTTAGATTAAGTTAGGTTAGGTAGCAGAGGTTGGGTTAAGTTGTTAAATTTTTAGTGTCGATGTTATGGTCTTGTCGATTCGATGGGTATAAGTCCTCCAACAGGTTAGGTTAGGAAACAGCACTCAACCAGATCAATCTTTTGCAATGCTAAAACCTCGACCTCAACAATATACCGACGGGTGTAAATAAGGAAAACGCTGATTTAGAAACTGATAATTGTAAGTTGCGAGACAATTTTTAAGTGAAATTAACGTTAAATTTAACAAAATTTACAAAACTGAGGCTATAAACCGGTACCAGACGAAGAATATGATTGCGCTTTTAGACCACAACCGCAGATTAAAAGACAATCTTGCATGCACCTTTTTCAAAATTAAATAGATTTACTGATTTACAGTGCAAATAATGAAATAAACTTAACATTAAAGGATTTAGTTAAACGTGTGGTAGGATTTGATAAACAGTTCCAATATTTAGCATAGGTACTTGTTATTCACATACAAAATAAAATAGAGAAAAAAGACCAACAAATTAATAAAGTTGTTGAAGAAATAAAACCTAACATTGATTTTGAGAAAGCAACAGCATCGGTGTCAGAGCCTGTGGGAAAGCCGTCAGACGAGCTTGATGCTTTATTCGACTCTCTCTCTTAAGTATCGCTGCTACGAGTGTTGAACTGTAATATGTTTTACCCTTTGATCTATTGCTCAACTTTTTTAATAAGTAGTATGGTTGTAAAAAGTTAGAGTCAGGGGTCACCAACCTTTTTTTTGTTCACCGCCCACTTTTACGATTTTTTGAAAATTAAAAAAGCTTATCGCCCACTTAGATCCAAAAGAATAAATCAACATAATCGATAAAATAAATAATGAAATAAATGTTTAATTACCTTTAATGTGAGCCCACTAGTGGGCGCTACCGCTGTTAGACGGAAAATTTTGTCAGGAGGACATCAAACAGACATCACATCCGTTTATGAGGTATATTTACGGAAACTTTTGGCACGATGACGTTAAAGATGAAGCGGTGGTTTGTTTGTGCATGCAGGGAAACAACGCTCTCATGCATTATTTTTCTGCTGATTTATATATATATATATATATTTCTGTCAGCTACTTTTTTTTTTAAATGCCTAGAATGGAGAGATGAAAAAATCTCCCTTATAACGAACGCAAAGCAGTTTAATGGGATAAAATTTTCTGCGAGAACTGCTTGACCGAATTAAACTCTTTTACGGTATTTAAAGCAGAAAGAGACTACGAGAAGAGAATGAAAGAGGAAAGTGGAAACAAAGAACAGTGGAAAACGGAAGAAACGGAGAAAGGCGAAATAGAAAAATTCAAATACCGTCACAAAACGAGGCCGAAAACACACAGGCGACAAAGAGTGTAAAGAACACACAGCATAAGGGCAACGAAGGACACAAACACAACTAGCACAAATAGCACAAATAGGACAAGACAAGAGGGCAGTCAAGTAAACGAAGTAAAACTGTCCCCCAATAAGGAGCAAAAAACAAAAGCCAAGAGTAAATATGGGGAAGGAATTATATGCAGGTATTATATAAAAGATAATTGCAGATTTAAAAGAGGACAATGTATATATGAACATCCCCCAATATGCAATTTCTTCTATAATAATGGTCATTGTAAATTTGGAGACGGATGTAAATTCTACCACCCGGACATTTGCAGAACTTACGCAAAATATGGAACCTGCAAATTCGGGAAAAATGCTACTATCAACATCTCCCGACGGACTCAACGAACAAAGGAAAAAGTTTAAATGACAATAGGAATAAAAATAACAATAGGAACAACAATAGGAACACAATAAGCGAACAAGAAAATTTTTTCAACATCGACACCTTACGAATGCTAAATGTCATCCACATGCAGTTGACACAGCTGGAAACCCCCGAGCCAAATCGCTACCGGGCAAGAAGCTACCAATACAAGTAGGAGGAAACGGATCTCTTTCGGAGGATCATAGAGCAACGAATCAAGCGATATCGAAGGAAAACGAACTTGAAATGCACAAGGGGCAACGAAAAACAGAGAACATAAAAATTGTCCTGGCTAATATTCAAGGAATAAGACCAAACCAATCACTCAATAAGGTTTCGTACCTGAAAGGATTTATGGACGAAACAAGGGCGGACATCGCATGCCTCACAGAAACTCATCTTAAAGATTGCCAAGGAAATTGTGAAAACTGCGAACATTGTATTGATAAGAAAGAGATAAATATAGAGGGCTTCAACTTACTAAGAGCGGATAGAACGACGAGACGGAAAGGTGGCTGTGCTATATATGTACAGGAAGGTCATATGACAGAGACGATAATAAGTAAATCAAACAGCTATGTGGAACTCCTAGCAGTGAAAATAGAAAAACTAAACTTGATAGTAATAGTCATCTATAGACCTCCAAGCACCCCAACCGAAAAATTCTCGGAGGCCATTGATGACATTAGAAAGCTAATAAAGGCCATAAACCCTCCATCCCCCAATATAATGATCTGCGGAGACTTTAACTTCCCATTTATAAAATACAAAAAGGTGAATAGGAATATATATATTCACCAGGACAAGGGGGGCACAAGAGAAGACAGGAACAAGCAAAAATGTTGATGGCTCTCACAAATGAGTTTATGCTGACACAGGAGATAACAGAAAATACCAGAAAAAATAACTGCCTGGATCTGGTATTCACGAATAACACGAACTTGATTGCTGATATAAAAATAACCCCAACCATTATCTCAGACCACAACTTAATCGAGATATCAACAAATATGACGGCAGCATTAGAAGACAATACACATATTGTGGAAAGAAGTAAATTCGGGGCCTTTAACTTAAACTCGAAGACTATAAATTGGGAAGCAATCAGATCGCACATGGCCCAAATAGAATGGAGAACAATTTTCGAGAATAAAACAACTGAAGAAATGCTAACAACCTTGGAGGAAAAAACGCTGAGAATTTTAGAAAAATATGCTCCGAAATCACAGCCAAAAGGAAAGAGGAGCTGGCTAGAAAGGCAAAAGAGAAGACTATTCCGCAAAAGAAAGAGAGTGGAGGCGAAGTTAGGAAACTGCGGAGATAATGACAGGAAAGCAATAAAAGAAAAACTGGAGGGTATCGATAGGGAAATACAAGCCCTGATTAAGGACCATACAGAGAGGGAAGAGGAAAAGGCGGTAGAAGCAATAAAGGAAAATCCAAAATACTTCTATAGCTATGCAAAAAGGAAAACAAAAACGCGCGCCGCTATTGGGCCCTTAAGGACGGGAAATAATGAACTAACCGACGATCCAAAAGAAATATCTGATACATTGAGAGCTCAATATGAATCAGTTTTCAGTACCCCAAAAAGTGACAAAGCGATACCTGACATAAATGCATTCTTTGAAGAGGAATTGCAAGGAGAGTATATAACAGACTTTGATTTACACCAGAAGATGTAGCGAGAGCTATAGGACAAATGAAACTACATTCAGCTGCAGGTCCGGACAATTGGAACGCATTATTGATTAAAAACTGTAAAAATGAAATAGCTACACCTTTATACTGGATATGGAGAAGATCCCTAGACACTGGGGAAATACCGAGCATCTTGAAAAGAGCAAACATTGTCCCTATATATAAAGGAGGGGACAGATCTCAAGCAAAGAACTATAGACCAGTGTCATTGACGTCCCACCTCACCAAAGTATTTGAAAGAATAGTTAGAGAGAAAATTTATGATTTCCTGGAGACACGGGAAAGATTCAACGAAAATCAGCATGGATTCCGATCAGGTAGATCATGCCTATCACAACTAATAGAGCACTACAACAATATCCTAGATGCATTGGAAGGCAATGACAACTACGATGTTATATACACAGATTTTGCTAAAGCTTTCGATAAATGTGACCATGGTATAATAGCACATAAAATTAAAGACATGGGAATAACAGGCAAAGTGGGAAAATGGATCTACAACTTCCTTAGTGATCGTCTGCAGGTCGTCAAAATTCAAGGTATATCATCATCAGAATCGGAAGTACGCAGCTCAGTACCACAAGGGACAGTACTGGCCCCACTCCTGTTCATTATCATGCTAACAGACATAGACAGCGGAGTAAACAGCAATAGTATAGTAACATCCTTTGCAGACGATACAAAGATCAGCAGAAAAATCAGCGATGTACATGACGTGGAGGCCTTGCAGAGGGACACGAACAAAATATACAAATGGTCAGAAGACAACAACATGTCATTCAACGCCGAGAAATTTCAGCTCTTGAGATATGGTAGAAAAGAAGAACTTAAACAGACTGCATATTATGCTCCAGATAGACAGGAAATTCAGAGAAGCATGAAAGCGATTGATCTCGGGATAATAATGACAGATGATGCGAAATTCGAAACACAAAATCAGATAGCGATAAATAAAGCAAAAAGAGTCGCCGGACAGGTTCTAAGAACGTTCAAGAGAAGGGACAGGACAGTAATGATTCCCCTGCTAAAAACACTGATTATACCAAAACTTGAATACTGCTCAGTTTTGACGTCCCCATATAAAAAGGAAGAAACTAATAAACTAGAAGAAACGCAAAGGCATTTCACAGCCAAGATTGATGGCTGCAAAGAACTCAACTACTGGGAAAGACTACGTAAACTAAATCTGTACTCACTGGAAAGAAGAAGAGAGAGGTACATCATAATCTACATATGGAAAATGATCGAAAAACTGGTACCAAACCTAAAACTAAACCCAATTACCATTCAAACAACACTGGAAAATAGGAAAGGCAGAATGTGTAGTGTTCCCAAATTAAAGCCGACAAGGGACCTCCTCAACCCTGAAGGAAAATAGCTTGGTTGTCAGGGGGCCAAGACTTTTCAACCAGCTTCCTAAGGACCTCAGAAACGTAACGGGGGTCAAAGTTGAAGTCTTCAAGAAAAGACTGGATGCCTGGCTCAGGACAGTACCAGATGAGCCGGGCGTGCCTGGCTATGTACGGTGGAGAGCGCAAGAAAGCAACTCGCTCCTCCACCAGGCCAGACCTAGAGGCGGGGCCACCAGTTTGACCTCCGTGTGAAGAGAGACCAACGCACATAAGGTTCATAAGATATATATATATATATATATATATATATATATATATATATATATATAATACCCTGAGAATACGAGGGCAAAACTTTTTAATATTCAGCACACCAACCGGAATAATTTTAAGAACCAGTTGGTCAGGTTTTTGTACATAATCCCTGACTAGTCATGCGTAGCTGGTTACGAGGGCAGGGGGAGATCGGAAACAACTCCTTCCTCCACCAAGTCCTAAAAATTAGCGATGTTCCCGAATAATTTAATTTTCGTCTCGTCTGTCCAGAGAACTTTCTTCCAGAATGCAAATCCATCATTTTGATGATCCTTTGCGTACTTTAAACAAGCTTCTTTGAGCGCTTCTTTCAATGTACGACGTACAGTAGAAGGATGGACATCGACCTTAGACAGTCTTAATGTTTGGTAAATATCACCTGCGGTTACTCGTAGATTCGCAGTAGCTATTCTTTCAATCTGTCTAGCTGTACGTTCTGAAGTCTTGCAAGGTCGTTCACACCTTGATAGAGTTTTGATTGTTCCAAAGACTTTCCATTTCTTTGTAACTGTACCAACCATCATAGATGGAATTTGAAATTCGTCTCCTATCTTCCTATAACTCTTTCCAGAGTCGTATGCAGCAAAAACAGCTCTTTATCATGACGAGCTATTGCTTACTAATGGCTTGTGCAGTCATCCGTCTTCTATAAAGATTCGAAGAGAAAATTCTAGAATTCGGAATTGCCAATAGTCTCTAATCGATAAACAGCCAACCACTGATAAGAACTTTAAATTCTTTAAGCCTGAAGTGGACACAAGGTATTAAATAATTTTGTAAATAAATGTACGAAAACTTTTGCATTTTAACTTTTTTTTAATTTTCCTCAAATTCTTTGATCTTTTACATTACATGTTGGAGTTAAACTAATTTTTTATTTGTTAAATTTTTCCAAACGAACGGTAAACTTTTCATAACTGTCCTATGCCTGGTACAAAAGGTAAGGATGAATATAACTTAAATATTTCTTTGTACGAATATTTATGAGCGCCTCTGCATATTTTCAGAATTTTGCCTTTCCTTCATTCCCTGACAAGGTGTACTGTCGAATACACAAAAGACCTTGGAATCATTGTTAATTTTTCCTTGTAGTGAAGAGGCTCATGTTTCAAAAACCTGCTCCCACTCGATTTTGACACCTAAATTGATTTTATAGTTGATTTGGTATTTTAGAATATGATAAAACAGAAAATTCTGGGTGGCATTTTTTCCGGGCATTGTTAGAGGGTGGGATACGCATATAAAACATAAAATTCCAGTGTTGAGCCAGTTAGAATAAGTATGCTTCATCACAAGACTGTATGTGGGTATGTTTTCTTTTCAGATGCTGGTGGGAAATTCTTTGTTTGTATCAGTTTATCGCGAAGTTTGTGAACATCAGTAGTATGGGTGCAAAATGGGAGAGTGCAGAGATGTTGCAGAGATAATGATCAATGGTGCAAAAGGGGTGGGGGTACGTTGCAAAGGGGGAGGGGGTATGTTGCAAAGGGGGGAGGGGTATGCAATGAAGGGGAGGGGGTATGCAATGAAAGGTGGAGGGGGTATGCAGTGAAGGGAGGGAGAGGGGAGGGAGAGGGGAAGGGTCTTTGGGGGGAGAAGGGAGGCTGACCTCCCCCCAAAGGGGTTGCCTTAACCTAAGAGAGGAAGAGAAAGGAGAGACGGAGGTCTTTGTGGGAGAAGATGGGATGTCCTTACCCCCAAAAGGGAAACCTAACCTAAGTCTTAACCTAAGAAGGAAGGAGAGAGAGAGATCTTTATTCCGTCGAAGTTCGCATCAGTATGAAGGTCCCGAAGCCAAGCAGCTCTTATATAGAGGTAGGTTGAGTTGCCAGATATCACTTTTTATTTTAATTGTTCAGGTATACATTATTAGGGTGAGTTGCTAGATACCACCATTTATTTTAATTTACACGAGTTACCGTTTTTAAAAGCAAATTAACTTTCTCCTTAATGTTATTCAGAAAAAAAAATCACTAGACAATTGGCAAAAGAAATCGTTCCATTAACATATCTCTTAGATTAATATTCAATTTACCATTCGTTTTCACTAAAACTTTAGGATGTATACCGTCTATTTACTTTTGACATTCCTCTTTCGACATTCTTTATATATATATATATATATATATATATATATATATATATATATATATACTGAAATGTATATTAAATTTGGTAATAAACAATTATTCTCACACAATATCGTTTATTTCCACATTGTGTTTAGTCGGGAAGGAATGGAGACAGGAATGGGTAAGATTCATTCATGTTTAGCCCGAAGCTGCTTTTGAAGGCCTCAAGGGTTAACCACAAAGATCCGTTTGACCTAAATTCCACATTATTCTTATTACTACTGAAGTTAAAAACTTGTTTTTATATTATTTATTAAAGGAGAGAGAGAGAGAGAGAAAGAGAGGATCACACACACACACACACACACACATACATATATATATATATATATATATATATATATATATATATATATATATATATAATAAAATGCGTAAAAACAGGAATCTTGGGAAAGCTGAGTTTAGTATGGCAGCAAAACATGATAATGCACAAAAATCTTCTAGATTTCCTAATGATGTTTGTGTCATAGGATATTACTGTGCTGTTAATGTCAGAGTAATGAAGAGTAGCGGCGCTAATTTTGTTTCCTGTGGTACTGAGCTGAGCCACTCTGATGAATATATTCCTATAACGACTTGCAACCGAAAAATTGAGGCTCAATTAGTATGGCAGCAAAATAATAAAATATTGTTGTGATGGTTGATCAATATTGCATAAAGGGGTGGGTTGGGGAAAAGCGAGAAAAGTATGGATGCAAATAATGTTGTGGTAGAGATTTGCAAGTACCAATACACAATGTGAGCATTAAATCTACGGAGAGAATATAAAGACGCCATTGGTCGTCCAATCAGGACGTCCAAAGCTTGGACCCATAATACAGGTGTTACGATTTGTACACAAACTTATCATAGAACCGCCCAGTTACATTGACAACCAATCATTACGAACCGGCTCTTAGTCTTTTGGGGCTGTGCTTGGGATTATGCGTATAAAAGGAAATATTTTCAGCTGGGAGTAACAGTAACTATTTTCAACAGTGAATAAACATTCCCTCCGCTATGAGTCAAGAAATTTATAGTTTTCAGGATTTCTATCAAGATGGTGACATTGTAACATTGTCCACAATTAATCTTTTTAACGCGGCTGACCGGGATGGATTATTTCCAACGCAAACCGTTGATGATATTTGCAATGACACTCCTTACGATCCGACGCAAGGGACGGCCGTAGAAATGTAAGTGCCTATAATTTTTTTTTTGGTCAGTTACTCGCGAACTGTCAGAAAGAGGATTATTTCAACATATATATATATATATATATATATATATATATATATATATATGGAGGGTTGTAGTAATTCACCTCGTCAAATACATCATCTAGGTATCCGCAATTATAGAGTAGTCTACAGTTATATCCTGTTTTGATTCATTGATTTTTGATAGCAATCTTTTGCATGTTTTTTTATAAATTCAAATGTTATTCGTAATTATCTCTTAAATGAACTTCTCTGAGCGGTTCAAAGATATCTTCACATTGTAATACTCTTACTATATGTATACTCTGGATATGTTTTTATTAAAAAAGATTCAGTATGAACATTATTCTTCCTCCTTTTAGGTCCGATGAGGATTTGACACGTGTTACACAATCTTTTGAAGAACCCCATGTCATGGACCTGAATACGGAGGATATACCGAGCAGTCAGCCCAACGAATGTAACATCATTACTGAAATAATGTAAGTGTTTTTTTTGTTTGATCTTTTTTGGGGGGAAGAAGACAATGTATTTTTATGAATTTATTAAATGAAAATCATGTTTTTAGAACAATATCCATCTTAAACTACAGAATATACAAACTAACATTATTGATTACAAATATATACACAAACAAAACATCATACTATACAACGAGTACGCACAACTGGAAAACGGTTTTTTATCTGTCTGCATACAATTTCATTGTTTCGTTGAGTGTGATACGGGTCGAATAAATTTTAAAAATTTATAAATTCTTTATCACATGACATATGCATGGGAAATGAAAGGCAGTACATTTCACACGTATTACTAAAATATCCTTGTAGCCGGAATGGGTTCCATACAACTTCGGGGATATGCAACTGATCGAGAAATCTTACAATAACAGGGTCACTCCAGGGTTGAGTCCCGAGTGAATCAAAATAGGACAGGTGGTCCCTATTTTTAAAATAGATTGCAAACCAATGAATCCCTTCATTACCAATGACATCTGTGTTCACAATAAGACTACCGCAATCTCGCGTAGTTGACAAATTCAATGCTTCATTATTCGCAAACACACCGATAAATTTGGAACGTGTGATTCGTTCACTATTCATTACTCTCTGAAGTGTATTCGCATCCATTTTAAAAGTCAGTGATAACGCCCCTAACTCTGTCTACTTCTATTAGAGCTTGCGACTCGAGATATACTAGTACACTAATAGGAACGTCTATAGGCTTGGTGAATTCCAACCTGACTGAGATGTTTCCACTCTGTTGTGGACTTAAATGTGTATTTACGCTAGCAGATAAGTCAGGTGTGATGTCAAACGGATAAAGGTTAAATTGATCAATGAATTCTTTCTGCGTTACCCCATTACCGAGCTCATCAAAATCATGTGCAATATGGGCCAGATTACTATAGGCTCTCGCGCAAAGAGGTAACACAGTATCTGATGAATAGTCCGTATTCAATGTTCCTCCCAACGCAATGCCATTAACGTATAGTTATATTTTTAAGTCCGAAATTATCGAATTTAAAGGCACTCTTTTTATATTTTCCATTTACCGAAGCATGGTTCTGCATTCCGATTAAAATCCTTTTAGGAAGATTTACCAGGGCGATGTTTTCTATCTGTTTCGAAGCCAACCCTGCAGGCACCGTGTATAGTTTGAATTGTACTCTGTTAATAGGGTATTTTACTGTAGCGTTTAGTAAATTTTTCTCAATTTCTAGTTGTTGTGGTGAACTTAATTTCACTCGCCGTACGCGGAGGTATGTCTCCATAATGTGAACCACAACGGATTTTGCTCCCTCTTCTTGATCAGCATCCAGATTTAAGCAGATCTCAGGACTCGTGCGGGTGAGCTTTATTTTCATATCCACCGCATTCACAAGCAACTTCTCCTGGAATGTGAAATCTGTATGCAGACGTCCAAAACACTCGTATATCTTCTTTTTGAATTTTTAAATTTGTCCTTTATACTACTTTCGTCTTTAGTTTGATAATATCCCTCGGCACTTAAAAAGGTATCCTTCGCTTCTTTGGAAAAGTTGAGGACATTTTCCAGATAGGCTCGTAGGTGATAGTACCCCGTGCCTGCCGATATGTTGACATGATTTAAATATACGTCACATTGGTTGAATATGGAGTGCAGAAAGTTTGTTTCAGGGTATACAGCATATTTGTCATCGCAGTCCGTTCCATCAGAATGGGCTATACGTAGTTTAGCGTACATGTGCACACAACTTGGATCAAAAAAGTAAGAGTCTGAGCTGGGTATCACGAATTCTGTAGGAGCACTGGGGGAACTAATTGTGTTTAAAGGTTTAATTGTAATAAAATCACTGTGTTCAATAGAAACTTGAGTTGGGGCATCTCAAGGAGGGATAGCTCCAATTTACATCATCGTAAACTACACGGATGGATGAAGCGTGCCATGACGAGTTAGAAATAGTACATCCTCTCTCGACAAGTAGTAAACAAATAATGATTCATGAGATCAATGTCCTTAGCTTATATCAGTAAAAAAAATGGTCAACCAAAGGTTTCATTCGCTTACAACACTTCTTTTTTGATATCCTTTTACGCTTATGCCACGTGGTGGTAATCCCTTCTTCCGACCAGTCCTCTTGTTCTTCCCCACACCACGCATTTTTCTCTTTGCATCTTTGACGATTTCATCCCGTGCACGTTTTAAATGTTTTTTTTAGAGTTTCTTTAGGTTTAGCCCCAGCCAATATGTCTTCAGCAGTGTTAAGACCTGATTGTAGCACTTTCCTTTCGAGGTATCTGGCACCCCTCTTCAGCAAAGGAACAGCCGTACGTAGTATGGCTGGAAAAATGGACCCAAGTCCACTACCACGCTGGTATCTCACCCCTCGATAGACAGTGAAAGGCTTTCTGTCCATTATAACTCAGTGCGTCAAAAGTGCAGCTTCACTGTTAAGCTTCCGTCACCGAATGGGAAATTTTTACCCTCAATCGTTCTTATATATATTGAGATATTGGTTATTAGATTAGTTGCGACATTCACATAATGGGGTTTGTCATACGTAATACTCAAACTCCTTCCTCTATGGTTGGGAATGTGGGCAATGCGCAGCAGGCGTGCCTGGTTATCCCCAACAAACTGGTGCTCCACTATATTGCTGTAAATATAGCACATGTTTGGGGGCTGAGAGCTTTCACCCAATTTCTCCATCTTCAATTGATACATTAAGCTGGACAAGTCAAGCTGTGCCTCGTGAAGGGTATCTCTTTGGGAGGCTGATCGATATCGCCCGTCTGTCATAATTTTGAACACTCTTCGGTCTCTAATATTTCGGTTAGCCTGCGATTTTAGGATTAGAGTATGTGCAGGGTTTCCTTTGTTTACGATTTCGTATACTAAATCAGTCGTAAGATTTGAGTTTTTTAAACTTACGTTTAAGTCTCTCACAACATCCTCAGCCGAACCATAACGGCCCGGACCTAGTGTTACTACTGTACTGTAATACCGTGCAACCTCAGTCCAGGCGATACGTATAGTTTCATCCAGAGTTGATCCAGCTTTTTCACACTCATCAATGTCTCAAAGAATCGTAAAAACGGTATCTTTATAATTAATATTTCAAAAGAGGGTGCCCAGCTGAATTTCACATATCCCCACCTCATACGAATCACGACCCAATTCAATGGGTCCGTGGAGATCTGTTACAAAGTTGGCTAGTGTGTTGTTAGGGCGTACAGACAGGGGCGAGGAGGACGGGAGTGTGACGTAGAAATGGTTAGGAGCCATGTTGCATACTATTTAAGCTTCATTATTGCATCAGCTTTTATATAGGTGTTGAAGCTTTCTGGGTACCCTAGCCATTTCACCAGGTACATTTTTCTCTTTCCTGAACCTTTGCTTCCTAAAATTTTCTCAATTTTAAACACATTTTTTCCTAAATTAAATGCCACTTTCTGCAATTCCTCGCGGTAAAAGCCTCCTGCGATTTCTTCCCCATTCAAATCTTCAACGTAATGCATCATTATCTCACCTTTAGATCTCATAGCCCTAACTTTAAAACTCTCACGTGTCCATCCTTGCTCAAATTTGTTCGCGAATTTATTTCCCGAACCCGACAGCCTTACATAACACTGAGGAACAAATTTCAACTTTTTGTCTATTGAATTAGATTTGACAGTTAGTTCTAGGTAATTTGGGTGCGCTGAGCACGAATTTTTACTCGGTTTTGCTCTATCAGGTCCTGATTTTGTTCAACACCCCTCCTCTTTCGTCGTATTCATAAAAAGGTTTTTTTCTCAATACTCGCTGTCTTTTTGCAGTTACACATTATGCAACTAGGTTTTTATCTAGGTATTTGTACCTATTGTTATGGTATTGTTGTATTATGTATATTTTTATATGTAACACCCTAAAAATATTTTTAATTTTGTCATTTTTAACCCATTTTAATATTAGTAAATTAAGCTAAAAATATCATAGAATTCTAAAATTTTCTCGAGCGTTCCTGTTCTCTGTAGAGTATTCTAGAGGGACAACTAAAATATATAAAAGCGACTCGTTTCCAGAGTTAATCAGTCAATTCAATCAGTCAGTCAGTCAGTCAGTCAGTTGAGTTAGTTAATTAAGTTTGGGCATTAACATAATTTTGAATTGGCATATGATTTAGTGAGTAATTTTGTCATCGTGATTTAATATAGTTGATTTAATTAGACGTAATTTATATTGTACCTACTCATCCGTGTTTCTAGTTTAATTTCATAGATTGTAAGTACCTATTTCATAATAAGTACCTATTTAAACTAATTTTTGTGTTTATATTTCAGATTTTCTTAAATTTATATGAATTAAGGGCTTTAAATACCTTTACAAATTGGCAGAACAATCAAGCAATATGTCATCAAGCACTAGAAAGTTCAAATGCAAAAACAACCCTGATTCCTTCTGTTATATATGTGGAAATTTTACACTTCCACATCAACGAGCAAATATAACTGACTTCGTAAAAAGAGCTTACTTAGCTTATTTTGGCATAAAACTGGGGGACCAAGATAAATCGTGGGCTCCACATAAAGCCTGCACTATATGCATTGAAAGACTGCGACATTGGACGAAGGGTTCGGATTCAAAAATACCTTTTGGAGTTCCGATGGTAAGTTTATGATTTCATAAAACTACGTAATTTAATCACTAGTATACTGTAACTTACCTAAATGTAATTGTAACTTAGGTACATAAACAAAAATTTACAGAAAATGTTTATAAGAATCTCAAATATTGCATAAGGTTGAAACACATAGAAATGTTAAATGTTTGGGTGATAACTTTTGATAAAATTCATAAAAACAAGTCTCTCGTCGCTTTTGTTAACGCTTTACAATTTTTTTTCCATATCAGGTGTGGCGAGAGCCTACTAACCACGAGACCGATTGCTACCTTTGCTTTGTCAAGACTTCGGGCTTCACTAAGAAAAATAAACATTGTATCGAGTACCCAAATTTCGACACCGCGATACGACCTGTGCTACATTCAAATGAGATCCCCATTCCAAAATTTAAGGGTCTGCCAACTCAAGAATTAGTTGAAGATGTTCCTGAAAATATTGTTATGCACTTTGAGGAGTCAGACACCGATTTTGACCCCAGCGTATTTGAAAGTCAAAACGATCCGCAAAAGTTTAACCAGGCCGAGTTGAATGATCTTGTAAGGGATCTAAATTTGCCAAAAAAGGCTGCGGAAATTTTAGCTTCAAGACTTAAAGAGAAAAACTTGCTTACTTCAAACACATACATTTCATTTTACAGAAAAAGAGAAGAAGAACTTGTTAAATATTTTAGAACAGAGGATAGTTTAGTATATTGCTGCGACATAGTTGGTTTGTTAAAGAAGATGGGGGTTGAGTCTTACGATGCAAATGATTGGCGCTTGTTTTTAGACAGTTCGAAAAGAAGTCTTAAGTGTGTGTTGTTGCATAATGGCAATCTATACGGCTCGATACCGATTGGGCACTCAACAAAATTAAAAGAAAAGTATGAACATATAGAAAAGGTTTTAAATCTTATCAAATATAGGGAGCACGAGTGGATCATATGTGTTGACTTAAAAATGGTTAATTTTCTGCTAGGACAACAAGGAGGGTATACTAAATATCCCTGCTTCCTTTGCTTATGGGACAGCAGAGCCAAGGAAGAACATTATTTCAAACAAATCTGGCCAGCACGAACATCACTTACTGTCGGAGAAAAAAACGTAATTAATCCACCTTTAGTGAGCAGAGATAAAATCATATTTCCTCCTCTGCATATAAAACTAGGCCTCATTAAACAATATGTAAAAGCTTTAGATACGAACGGCGAGTGTTTCAAATACATAACTTCAAAATTTCCAAGTTTAAGTTATGAAAAAATCAAGGCGGGAATTTTCGCGGTCCACAAATAAGAACAATGATTAAAGACAGCAATTTTCCTAATGTCATGAATGAACGCGAAAAAAATGGCTGGTTCTCATTCGTGGACTTGATAGAAACTTTTTAGGCAATTATAGGGCAGATAACTACGAAGAAATCGTAAAAAAAATTTTAAGGGACTACAAAGAGTTAGGTTGCAATATGAGCATAAAAATGCATTTTTTGAATAGCCATCTTGACCAATTTCCAAGTAATTTAGGTGATGTAAGTGACGAACAAGGGGAGAGATTCCACCAAGATATAAAAATTATGGAGGAACGGTACCAAGGCCGCTGGGATTCCCACATGATGGCTGATTACTGCTGGTGCTTGAAAAGAGACCTGCCATCAACAAGCAAATACGCTAGAAAGTCTTACAAAAGAAAATTTTTGCCACAGTGAAAGCTTCATATCTGTTTGTTTTTTTATTTTAAGTCATTTCTATCGTTATAATGTAATTTTACTGTAGTTTGAACTGCTTGTATTCATGAAACTTGAAAAAAAATTTAACACATGACTTAATTTTTTAGTCCTAATTTGAAAAATCTGGAAAATGGCACATAGGCTATCGACAAGAATCAGGACCTG
Source organism: Bathynomus jamesi (assembly GCA_023014485.1). Taxonomy (NCBI): domain Eukaryota; kingdom Metazoa; phylum Arthropoda; class Malacostraca; order Isopoda; family Cirolanidae; genus Bathynomus; species Bathynomus jamesi. Next base: position 757,736 of record JAJOZX010000573.1, on the reverse strand, counting down.
ATAGAGCCAAACCGAGTTGAAATTCGTATTCAGCGCACCCAAATTACCTAGAATCAAGTGTCAGATATCATTCAATAAAATACGTGTTGCCCAGTGATAATCATTGATTTTGAAATGCGCAGAGTATGGTTGTGGTGTTCCATCACTTCTCACCTCTGGGCGCGTACCTCTTTCTAAAACTTCGTTAGGTGTTGTCCCAATCATGCAATGGTGTGAGCGGTTGTATGATGAGGCCAATGATTCCAGAATGTCTAGAAATCTGTATGTGTTTTTTTGTGTAAAATAGCGGTGCATGCGTTCCTTTATCGTACGTTGAACTCTTTCAGCTAAAGAAGCCTTATGTATAGAATTGGTAGTGTAATAGCTGATATTAAACTCTGTCAACATGTTCTGAAAAGCACGGCCTATAAATTCCTTCCCCATATCCGTACAAAAATAGGCAGGAACCCTGTTTTCTTTTAACATCAGCGTTTTGGTGGCTTTAGCAACTGTTTCAGGTGATTTATTTTTCAGAGGAATTAGCCACAGATATCTAGAGAATACATCTATTATGAATAGAATGTAGTGGTAACCATCGTTATACACAGAATATCTTTGCATGTCTGTTAAATCTGCTTGCCAAATAGAGTCAATCGAAGCAGCTGTTGTCTTGGCTGTTTTAAACCTTTTTCTCACAGGCTTATGAAGTGTATAAGGGTCCTGCTCCCGCAAAAATCTCTCAACATCTTTTTTTCCTACTCCGTAAACACTTCTGTCCAGTCTGTCTCCGCCTCCGTAGGAGGCTGGGTTAGAAATGTCACAATAACGTCTTCTTAATATGTTAGCCATTTGCGTATTTTAGAGGCAGGTGGCTAGGGTTGACCGTTATTTAACCTCTTCTTTCTCCTCTTCAAAGGTGTTACCACCGGGGGTGATGGCGTCTTCAATTGTGTCATGTGCGTCTCATGTTCCAAGTCTTTTAACCTGTTCAGATTTCCTATCATTGTTTTGGGGACATTTATTTGTTGTAGTCTTGCTTTAATATGCTTCCATCCTGATGGTGAGGGCCTATTCCATTTTCTCACCAGATCATGGACAATGTCTACGATATTCGATCCCTGTACCTTTGATCCTTCCACAATAATCTCGCCTGTATCGGTCCATTGTATGGCTGGGTCCTCATTCAATAGATTATAAAGACTTAAACCTTTATTCCTCAATGTATGTGGGGGGGGGGGTGATTTTTAATACATGCTCGATGTTCTGTGTGGCTGACCCCTTAATCTTTGGTTGGTCATAGCTATCGACGGACACAGGTCCAATGTCATCATGTCCATCGATCCCCGTGCTGTGCCTAATGACCACGGGAATATCTGTCGGGTTCTTATAATTTTCGTACTCGTGAAGAAATTTCTGCAGAGCTTCTTGGTATAAGATTCTTTTCTCATCAGGTGTTTCTTCACTGTTTAATAGGGCTAGCAATTCGTTAGCCCCCACTCTGGCTACGCCCCTAACGGACAGACCATCAAAAAAGCAAGTTGTGTTAGTGCATTTCATAATGGAAGTCTACGTGCCTATGTGGTTTCATATTAAAATCAGGCCTCTGTGCATTTATGAAGCAAAACATGCGTTTAAATTCGTTCAGAAAAGCTCCTTCTTAGAAGAGAAATACTTCAAATTAGTTAAGGACACCATTTCCAGGAACGTCTTCTTCTCACATCATGAAAATACGCTCGTTTCAATGATATACGACAGGGGTCCTCAAACGTTTTCGCAGGCGGGCACATTTTCCAAATGCTGGAGCACAGGCAGGCACACATAAAAAATATTATGATAAAAAATACATAAAACACAAAAAATATTATTATCTGCAGTGGTGGTCCTGGGCATAGGCGATATAGGCGGCCGCCTAGGGCGCCAATTGGTGGCGGGGCGACATAGCACGCCCGTTTTTTGTTTTTTCTCAAACAGGCTCCAGTCCAGGGCTCGAGAAATTTACCAACTCACGGTCTCAACAACCCCGGTTAGAGATAGATTGGTGATAGGTACCGATTTTGCTTGTAAAAATCAATTTATACAACTAAATTAAAAGTTATTTCATTAAAGTAAACAAGCATTGAAATAGGTATAAGTTAAAACTGTTTATAATTATTAAAATCAAGCAGAGTAAATTAGAGTGTAGCTAGCGACGGATTTTTCTCCACTCCACAATTTCGTATGTGTTCTAGTTTACAGTGAGTTGTGTCTGGTCCAGCATCATGTTGAAGAGGACAAAGCCGTCAGGTGAGGTGCACAGGGAAGAAAGAGAAGAAAAGAGGAAGAGGAGTTGCGATCGAAAAGTAGAGGTATGTCATGAACATTTCATTTAAGTTTCATTTTTATATCTAACGTTACTTTTTTAAACTGTAAAATCGAGATAAGTTTGCTACTTTAAGTGGGCAATCCGCTATTTTAGGCAAAAATCAATTTTTTTCTTTTTTTGCTGAAATGACTTCTAAAATTTGTCTGCTTCATGTTTGTGTTGTCAGATTTTTGGTTTTTAGTTTAAAACCCTCACCCTCACCATAACCTACCCTTTATGGCTAGGTGTAAGGTTTATGAGTGTAGGAAAAAAACCCACTAGGACAAAAGCCCCCTAGGACAAAAGCCCCCTAGGAAAATAATAATATGAATTTTTTTAATCATTATTTTTATTCTTTATTATTTACAGTTTATGTTTATAGTTTATAGTTTAGTTTATGTTTATAGTTTATAGTTTATGTATTTTGGCTCTCGTCATTTTCGTTTAAACTAACGAAAATATCACAACTTAACCTAACCAATCATCAAGGGCGTACAGTTGACCTAACCGGGCATTCAGTTGACCTAACTGGGCATTCAATTAACATAACAGGTTAATATTGGTTATTTCATCTAAATATCTTCTGATCTTTTCAGATTAGATGTGACACCTGACTTGCCCTACCCAGCAATTTGTCCAGGTTTTTTTTGTCCTTGGGGACTTTTGTCGTAGGGGGCTTTTGTCCGGACCCGAAGGTTTATAGGCATTTAGTTTTAGTATTGGGCTTAACTAGATTTCTGCTGTTATTAACATGTACTTATCAGTGTGACCACTCTGCGTTTTTAATTATCCCAAGAACACCCAACAAAATTTCCCCAGAATTCCCAAGGTTATATAAATATTCGAATGATTTAATTTTTCATTGAATTATACTTTTCTTTAACAAAAATGTGATGATAATCTGGAAAATACACAATAAACAAATATAAACCCCAAATAAAATAAATGGCATGTGACAGCAATAAGTTATTTACAATGATAGAAGCAACTGTGTGTCATCATGTTTGCTTCACATGATAACATTTATTTATATCGTTTCAGATGCACTTCTAAAATATCTTGGAAGACCCTCCTCTGCTAAAACTGGGATGTCTGTGGATGAAGGGCCATCTACTTCCACCTCTACTTCTACTGCGCCAGTTTCATCAGATGAAAGCACATCAACCACCCTCTCTACCTTGCCACTTTCTCTAGGTATGTACAAGATGGTAGCATAGATATTAATATCATATTACCGGTATTAAATTACTATATGTCCTCTTGTCTAATAACAAGGAGGGCTAAGTTGGTTAGCTTGTACAAAATGACACAATCATCATATGAATCATGTTTAACCTATCATAAGCATAATGTAAATAAATGAATTGGGGAAAAAGCATAACAGAATTAAAAAGACGTGTTTATATTTCAAATGATATAATAGTTAATACTAAAAACCAAGGACACAAATCGAGGTGAAGTTGTACTAATCATAAACATGAGAATGATTATGTTTAACCCACGATAAGCATACTGTAAATAAATAAATTGATTCCCATCTGCTCTATATCCTTTCAGATGCACCTGAAGGATCCTCCTGTGCAAACTAATCCAGTCTCCCTCAATGCAGTTGGATGTGGCTGTCAATCTGCTAAGGAAGACTGAAACAACTCTCAGCACTTACAGAACAACAGGCTTTGTGGCTGCACAAACCTCAGCCATGGACATGTGCGAAGACATGAATATGGAGGCTGTTCTCCAACAAAAGAGGCTGAGGTCCACAAAGCGGCACTTCTCCTGTGAGTCCCCTGATGAGCCTATCAATGACGCACTTAAAAATTTGGAGGTGACCTTTTTCAATGTGGTGGTGGATGCTGCTATCTCATCACTTCAGGAAAGCTTGCAGACCTTGGGAGAAGTGAGAGACAAGTTTGGAGTGCTCTCAAACTTCCAAAACTTGTCAAATGAGGAGATGACAGAGCAATCAGAAACCCTCAGCAACACTTTAAGCTGTCGAGGACATTCTGATCTAGATGATAGTGAGTTGGCACAGGAATTAAAGAATTTGCCTGAACTGCCATCTACGAGCATGACAGCACTTCAGCTGCTGACGTTTGAAAAGCAGCTCATAGAGATCTATCCCAACCTCTGGGTCGCCCTCAGGGTTGCTGTCACCCTTCCAATGACAGTGGCTGGAGCGGAGAGGAGCTTTTCCAAGCTCAAGCTCATCAAGACTTACCTGAGATCCACCATGATGCAAGACCGCCTCAGTGGTCTTGCTGTCATCAGCATTAACCGTGCGGTTTCTGAGAAGATTTCTTATGATGACATCATTGATGAATTTGCATCAAGGAAGACCAGGAGGATCAGGTTTTAATAGGAAAACACTTAGACCTAAAACTTCCAAACCAAATTTAAAATTCAGTTATTTGCTAGCTGGCAATCTTATTCCTTTAGTAAGCTACATTGTGTGATTTATTAGTGCTTCTATTTATCTATTTTGTGTGCAATATACAGTGGAATATTTATTTTGTTTGCAATATATTTGGGAATCTTTATTAAGTGTTCAATTATTATTTATACAAGATTTCTTTGTAGTTTTTGTTTCAAGACAACTTGTTCTTACTTGAAGCTAAGAACAATAAATGAAGGAGATGCTTTGTATTTTAAAGACAATGTGTTCAGTGTGTTTTATTGCGGCAGAGGTTATGCACCGGGTGGAGGAGTGTGCTGTTGACAGAGAAAGGGCACCTTTGCATGATCTCGCCTAGGGCGCCAAAAATGCCAGGACCGCCACTGATTATCTGGTTTTAACTGCAATATTCTTTCTATTAACCGGTCTCTAAAACCTTATCTGGGGGCTACTCGCGGGCACACGGAAATAGCTTCGTGGGCACAAATGTTCCCGCGTGCACAGGTTTGAACACCGCTGCCAGAGCCGTAGCCAGGCATTTTTGCGCCCTGGGCAAGTTTCACGAACGGCGCCCCCTTCTTTTTTCTTGGTTTAAAAGATATATATATATATATATATGACATACTGTATATTGATTCAATTGGAAGAAGAACAACAGATTTGGGAGGAAATGGAAAGAGTTGCTTCATTGCTAAACAAAAAACAGCTTTATTCATGATTAAGTTTATTTAAATAATTTTCTTTGGTAAAAAAATTAGTTAAAATAATTACTTTCCTGGCTGTAGCAGATGCAAAATTGTCAACCAAATAACTATAATCGAAGGTGTTTGAGGTTGGATATTCAGTCACAAATCAAAAAATAGCTTTGCTTATGAAATGATTAACTATTTAAATGAAAGAAAAACAGATAGCAGATAACTCTATCTCTGCTTCAGACTATTTTCTTGGATGAAGAAATTTATAGTTGAAATTTTACTTTCCTAGATTTAGCAGATGCAAAATTATCAATTAATCATTATAATCGAGGGTGCTTGCAATTGGATATTCAATGGACAAAATAGCCAATCCTGTTAGGCGTTGCTGACTCATTGTTGATCTTAAATAATTCTCGATTAGTTTCAGTTTGCTGAAACTGCCTTCAGCTGTGGCAACTTTGTTGCTTCTAACCTAAATGTTCCTAGATCAGTCTCTCGAAGATTTTTTTAACGTATAGTAGTCCACCGAGAAACCTTTGTTACACACAGACCATGCATTGAACAAAAACTCTTCTGGGATAATTAAACCCAGTATAATCTGAATAAGTAATGGTAAATGGCAAATCATGAAAAAAAACACTTTAGAATTTGCAATTTACCATTACTTATTCAGATTATATTGGATTTAATTATCCCAGAAGAATTCTTTGTTCCATGCATGGTCTGTGTGTAACATAAAAGTTTCTCGGTGGGCCATTCTGAGTTGTAGCATATATATATATATATGTATATATATTAGGGTGACACTTATTTTCGAAAGTTTGAATTTTTATCGGGACGGGCGCGTTTCTGGTTCCATTTTGTCAAAAAATATCGTGTGTAAAATATTTTTGAAATAAAACAATATTTAGAACTGCCTCAATACGGTCAAAGTTTGTATATTTTCTCGAAAAGTAGAAATTTTAGATCATGATGTTCTATGCCTCTAGCAAATAAAATATCACTTCTAGTTTGTTCAAGCTACTAATCTTGACCTAAAACATATAACTGGACTTCATACTTTCAACTCTAGGTCCCCCTCAACTCGAGTATTAGCCCCTCAAGGGGGGGGGGTATCATGGGCGCCCATCTCCCTCTCATTGTTGCCTACTTTGCAGAGGTCACGGTGGACTTGCGGGGCGGTTGGGAAGTCACAGCGGTGCTTCTCGACCACTTGTAAGAGGAACTGCCTTTGGTCTTCACTCTTGGTAAGGGCCAGGTTGAAAGACTGCATCAACGCCACCCCGCGCTCCGCGAAGTCATTGACAACTTGAAGGGCCTGGACTCGGCGGGATGCGGCGATGAAGGCTGGGTCCGTCCGCCACTCCTCCGGATCCTTGAGCAGGAAGGCGGTGCTGATGTCCAGAACCTTGAAGAACTCCTTTGATGTAGTCGTTGTGAACTTGGCCAATGTATTGTTGGCGATTGAGGCGGTGGACAGGTCCACATTGATACGCCGCGGGGGATCCTCCGATCCTTCCTCTTCTTCCATCGCTTTAATCATCTCCCGCTTTGTCGCCAAGTCGATACCCTCGTCGAAGATGGCCAGGGTGACGAGGCGCTCGCTCAAGTACCATAGGTGCCTGGCGAAGACTGTCGCCGTCGCCTTGGCCACCGCTGAGTCCGGATAATAGACGAGGGCCTTGAGCAGCGCGAGGTCCGCGGCTGGGGCCGTTGCCGGGAGCGGCGCTTTGTACCAGGCCGTCACGTAGATGGACACGGCGAAGATGGTGAATCGCCGGATTCCAGCCGCTTCGCCTGACGACATCTGAAACTGTTCCCGGAACAGGAACAGTTTGATGGCATAGATGACTTTTGCCATCCAGCGCGCGCGATGGAAGGCGCCGGGACGAGCGAACCGGGCACCCCGCTTGTTCGGACCGCCCAGCACAATTACAGAGAGCTCCAGAAGTTCCCTGTAGTCATCACGTGGATGTTGACCGTCGAGGAGGCGGCTGAATTCGATCAGCAGGTCGTCGCGGGCGTCCTTCAGGTGCTGCGGCATGGTTCCATCCTCGAAGGGCTTCGCTTTGGTTTGATCGATGAAGTCCCACTGGGCGGCGAATCGTTTGAACAGGAGGATGTCAGGACCAGTAGAGGGACCGAGGCACGCCGTGAATGCCTTCTCGCACACCAGTTCGTGGATGTGGTGGCGGCAAGCCAAATGAAGCACTGTCTTCTCGAGTTTCTGCTCAATGATATAGCAAGCTCCTCCTGAGAGTCCTGTGTTTGAGGCGGTGGTGTCAAAAGAGAGGGCACAGATCCGTCCCTTGATGTCCCAATCCTCGAGGGCAGAGAGGACGGCTTCCGCCATGGCGCGGCCGGTGCCGTCGGGGAGGCTGGGCACAGCCAGAAGCTTGTCGACGTTCTCCCCAGACACCAGAACTGGAAGGCGATCTTCAGCAGGGCCTCCGTCAGCCGCTGGTACGATTTTCCCGTCCCAGTGAACGGTCAGCGGCACAGTAGGATGGAAGGCTGCCTTCATTTCCGCTGCTGCCATAGCACGGAACTTTGCTCGGCCGCGGCGGGAGGATTCGCGGTTCAAGACCAGCTCCTCAGGGTCGTGGCCCAAGCTCCTCGCAGCCGCCGACAGCAAAAAAACACCTTCTCGGTCGGTAAGTTTCGTCCGATCCATCGCTGCGGAGAGATCAGGGGTGATCATCTTTTTCGACGCGCGGAATCGCTTGGGTGGTAAAGGGGTCGTAGATGCTTCTGCATTCGACGTGGACGGGCCCGGGAGAGAGAGCTCTTCCTCTTCTTCTCGGCGACGACGCCGTGTCGGTGACCGAGTCGGGCTGCTTGCACCTGAGCTGGAGCTCGATGCCAGTTCGACGAGTTCTTCTCGGCTCTCTCTGTTCGCCCTTTCATCATCTTGCCGGCGGCTCCTTTCCGCTTCCTGTCTCCTCGCACGCTCCTCCTCAGTGTGCAGCGTCATGTCACGTGTGGAGGAGATGCGGCCGCGCCGCACCTCGGCCCTTTGTCCCGTCAGGAACTCCCTGTCCTCTTCGATTGTGATCATCGACATCGCCTGTTCGTGTGCGATGTCGAAGAGGCGGTCAAGGGATGAGAGGAACTCGGCCTCGTTCCTGATTTGGGTCACAGTGCGCCGTTTCGAGTTCTTGTTCAGAGCCCGCCACTTCTCGTACATTCGGAGAACCTTGTCCCTTGCGCGTTGGTCTTTCTGCGTAGGAATACGGGACCGCTCCCAGAATTCCTTGACTGCGGTCACTGTCTCAGCGGCTGCTTCCTTGATCGGCTTCTTGACGTCAAGGTGAAGGTGGAAAAAGTACTGAAGCGCCTGCTTTCCCGTAGGCAGCATGCTTCCTGTGATGCTGTGGTCCACGGTCCCCAGGAGATAGACTGCTGTTTTAGATCTTGTTGCCGAAGCCATCACGTCGTTTCAGAACTCACTGAAAAAGAGAATGAAACACTGTTAGTGTTGGCAAAACTCGTCCCAACCCATTTTCTACTTAGAATAACATGTTCTTTCGCCTGTATCAATATTTGGATAAACTCGTGTTACACCCTGTATAATACCTCATTTTAGTCTTCTGTACACCAGTGCGGAAGACTAAACCAACGACTCTGACCGTCCGTCTGTCTGTCTGTTATCATTTTTCAACTCAGAAACTACAGCAGCTATCGAAACGAAAACTGACATGATAACAGAACGCCATGAGTACTTTTCGACAAAAAGTATAAACTTTGACCTCGTTGAGGCAGTTCTAATTATTAATTTATTTCAAAAATATTTTACACACTATGGTTTTAGACGGAATGACACCAGAAATGCGCCCGTCCTGATAGAAATTCCCAAAAAATGAAAAACACCCCAAATAAGTGGCACCCTAATATATATATATATATATAAATAAAATTTTATATATATAAGTGGTGTACGCAATGTGGCTTTGCCTGAACAATAAGTGGCGTACACAATGTGGCTTTGCCTGAACCTTTGCCTAAATCAGAAAATCAAGGAAATACAATTTTGAGGAACTTCATAATATAAGAATAAGCATAAAAATTATACCTTCATGTAATGGGTTCCAATACATAATACACAAGTTAAACGCAGCTTCAAATACTTTCCTTTAATAAATAATTAATCAATAATTGGGTACTCACCGAATACTGTAATACGTAGCAAAAAATATTCGAGTTTCAAGTCTGTGCCAATTAGAGTTTATGGATCAAGTTCTTGATTATTTGTAATTCAAATCTATTCTTCTGGTGTTTGAAGCAAACTCATCTACAGGGTGATTCGTAAATGTGTTTCATAAACCGCAGGGTGTATTCTTGAGACAAAAGTAAAGAAAAAAAGAGCATATAACATAGGTTGAGAAACCCGTAGGTTTCGTGTTATAGCACGCGACAGAAAAATGAAACTCCTAAAGATATTTTACATTTTATGCAAATACACAGTGTGATACATTTGCGTCATTAAAGCAAATGTTCGAAATTCTTTCATACTTCTTGAATGCGCGCCTCAGAACGTCGCACCAGTCACCAGTTACGCCATCATTCCCTCTCTTGTTCATACTCACTCATTTTTCCCCTTTAGCTACCTCTCCTCTATCCTATTTTTCGACGTGCTGAGGCATACATACAAGAAGTAGGAACGAATTTCGGGTCTTTTCGGTTTTAGGTCCGGCATTGGATTTTTTCCTTGTTTTTGGTATAGACGTAGATTTTTAGATTCCATTTCTGCAGTCCGTTTCTTGGAGAAATAAACACGAAAAAAGTTATGGTTCAAAACTTGTATTCAAATATCCACCTATACTTAACCTAACCTAACCTAACCTACCCTACCCTAACATAACCTAAACTACTTCTTCGACCGGGAACGACGCTAATGAGCGACAAATGGAAAGCGTATGAACGCATCGAACAGCTCGAAGGGTACAGCTTCGGTCACAAAACAGTGAACCACAGCGAAAACTTCGTGGACCCTTCTACTGGAGCACACACACACAACGGATAGAGTCGACGTGGAACCAACTCAAACTCGGTAACAAGCGCCGGTGTGGTACGCACAGTTCCATGATCGACTCGTATCTCTGCGAGTTTCTTTGGCGTCGCCGACACGCAGCAAAGATCTAGTGGGCCAAATGCTGAACGATATTGCGCAGTTTGGCAAGTAGCAAACTTTGGTTTGTGTTCCTTTCTGTGTTCTGGAAACCTGTAAACGTAATAAACTTGCACATAACTTTTTTCGTGTTTATTTCTCCAAGAAACGGATTGCGGAAATGGAATCAGCGTAAAAATCTACGTCTATACCAAAAATATGAAAAAAATCCAATGCCGGACCTAAAACCGAAAAGACCCCGAATTTCGAACATTTACTTTAATGAAGCAAATGTATCACATTGTGCATTTGCATAAAATGTAAAAAATCTTTAGGAGTTTCATTTTTCTGTCCCGTGCTATAGCTCGAAACCTACGGGTTTCTTGTTCTATGTTTATATGCTCTTTTTTCGGATCAAATGTAGAATTCGGACCCCAGCCTTCTTTAGTTAGCTTTATAAGGCTAACTAACAAAAATATCACAACCTAACCTAACCAATCGTTAGGTTAACTGTACGCCCTTGACGATTGGTTAGGTTAGGTCATGATATTTTCGTTAGTTAGCCTTATAAAGCTAACTAAAGAAGGCTGGGGTCCGAATTCTACATTTGATCCCTTTTTTCTTTACTTTTGTTTCAAGAATACACCCTGCGGTTTATGAAACACATTTATGAATCACCCTGTATAACAGTGATATATAAGCTTGGCCTTGATTTAACTTTAATTTAAGTATGACCTTGAACTGGTGAAAGCCTTGAGGCTTCGTTGGCAACATGACTGTAACGCGTGACGTTGCCAGCGTTCACTATCCCAGCCCTTTTAAAATAAACTACATATAATAAAATACTTAAAATTTACTCTTGTCCTTAAGTTGATTTACTCCTCACGCTTAATTAAATTACAATTATATATGAGTCATGTAAGGTAATCATACTTGGTCAAATTTTAACTTCATATACACTGTTCATAGCTGGAAAGCAAACCCAAAGTTGCGTACATTGTGGCTTTTTCCAGCCAGTCTCAACCAGGGAACTACAGTATATCCTCGGCAATACCTAATTAAACTTCTATTCTACTTTTTTCTTCAAGACTTTCTCACTGTGAATCAAAAACATGATAATATAAATGAAATTTAAGCCATGCGAATAAAAGATCTCGCACTTTTCTGTTTTGCACGGACATACAGTGATTCAAGTCGAATGACGCTCGGGTGCCCTGTGAGCTAATTTGGATGTTATATGTATATTCATTAGGGTGTGTCAATTTTGTCAACTTTTTTCAAATCAATTTTGGTAGTGAAAATAGTGTATTTTCATGTCAAAACTTGAAATTGGCCAACCAAAATGAAATAAAATAACCCTTACCTACATCAATTTTACCTTAAAGTTTCAGAAATTGACTCTTTTACTAAATAATAGGACATAAATTGATTAACTATTCATCTGTCAGAGAATTATCCCACTGATCGCATATGGAGTGTTTTCAAGGTCATATAGTTGTTGTACAATGTACAAGTCACAACATGAATAGAACTGTCTCTCACTCTCAGTCCTCAGTTGCCTCTTAGATGTCATAGACGGTGGTTTGCTGTTATTGCTCTTGTACCTACTTCATAGTTATTCTACTAGACGAATACTACAGTTTGACTCTTTTACTAAATAATAGGACATAAATTGATTAACTATTCATCTGTCAGAGAATTATCCCACTGATCGCATATGGAGTGTTTTCAAGGTCATATAGTTGTTGTACAATGTACAAGTCACAACATGAATAGAACTGTCTCTCACTCTCAGTCCTCAGTTGCCTCTTAGATGTCATAGACGGTGGTTTGCTGTTATTGCTCTTGTACCTACTTCATAGTTATTCTACTAGACGAATACTACAGTTTAACTGTAAGTATGGATTATTGATTATTACAATTATTTATTATCATCATATTCTTCTGTCTAATTATGCTGTAATCCCATGAAATATTTTTTTATTGAATTTTAGAACGTCGAATGACTAAACTTTGAAACATCGTAATTGATATAAAATACTTAAATGTTTTTCTTTCTTTTCAGCTATTCCTAAGATGCAAAAATTGAAGACGAGAGGTCAGTCGTCATGCCACTTGAGCCTGTTAGTCGGTACAGGCAAGGAGCTTCCCGTATCAGAACTACCAACAGTGCGAGACATGCTGCGACTAGGGTTACTCCTTCGTGAACAAAATACAAAGGATAGAAGGAACTACACAGAGAAAGAGCTCATAAGGGACATGATTCCCCCTCTTCTGCATCAGTGGAGAAAAGCTAATGTTATTCAAACCACCTGTACTCAATCAGTATAGAACTATTGAGCTAAAATTAACAAAGCTGTGGCAAAAAGCAGTTGAGACATCACTTGGTAAAGGAAAACTAGCAAAGAAAAATAAATTTCTGCACACACTTGATACTTTTCTTGACAATTTTAACTGCCAGTGTCCCATAGAGTTGTGTTCTGAAGCCAATTGTTCTCCCTCATGCAGAAGAGAACCTCATCCTCACATTGATTGTCGCTGTCCTCGTGAGAAGAAGATCCCTGTTTTGGAGCTGGCTTTCATAAAGGTGCAGAGAACAAAGGCAGGAGGCCAAGGAAGTATGCAGATTGGTTCGGCAGATTATTCAGAAACCAAAAAACAGATTGTTATTGCTAAGAAAAAAGAGAAAATCCGAGAGAGGGAAGAAAGGAAGAAAAAGAAGAGTGAAGAAGCCACCAAAGAGATGAAGAGCTCTATCAAGAGGTTTCTCACTTCTTTGAAAGCTCTTCAGATGAACAGAAAGAAGCAACATCAGATGATAGCTCCAAAATGCCATCTGAACCTTCGCCGAAGAGAATGAAATACAACACTAAAGACATCTCAAACATTGCCCTTGCCAGTATTCGCCACCATACGGGGCTACGAGAGACTGCAGAGATTGCCACTGCCGCTTGGATAGATGCAGGCCTCATCAGCCGAGAGGATACATCCTTAGTGATAGATCATAATAAGATAAGAAGAGCACAAGAAAAAATAATGAAGGAAATATCTGATCAGCATGAAAAAGATTTGAAGGAGAAAGGTCTCTCTTGCCTTTTGTTTGATGGAAGAAGAGATGACACAAAAGTTCTCCTAGAGGTAGAGGGAATGGACAGAAAGTTTCCCGGTCTCATCAAAGAAGAACACTACTCTGTGTGTTCCGAACCTGGTGGCCGCTATTTGTTTCACTTTGTTCCTGAAGCAGAAGTAGAAGGCAAGAAACATGCAGAGGCAATTGCTTATCAAATAATATGTTGGCTTCAAGAAAGAAGACTTGACAGTTCACTGCAGGCCGTTGGTGGAGACTCAACTGCGGTGAACACTGGATGGCAGGGCGGTGTTATGACGCATTTAGAGAAAAAACTTGGAAGAAGGCTTGTTTGGATTGTATGTGATTTGCACACAGGGGAACTACCTCTTCGTGGTCTCATCCAGGAACTTGATGGTCCTACAAAGAGCAACAACAAGTGGTCAGACCCCCTTGGCAACATGCTAGATGAAGCAACGGAATTAGAAATAAATACAAAATTTCCAAAGGTCGAAGTAGGCCCTCCCCTTCCAGTGTTGTCTGAAGAAGTTATCAAAGACCTCAGCACGGATCAATCTTACGCTTATCGTATTGTTCAAGCAATCAGATCAGGAGAGTTGCCTCAAAATCTGGCTCTCTTGGAGATTGGACCCGTAAGTCACAGTCGTTGGTTAACTACAGCGATTCGTTTCTGCAGGATTTGGTTTTCCAAACATGCACTGAAGGGCAAAATGCTACAGAATTTGATGTTGATTGTTGAATTTATTATTGGGTTTTATCTTCCTCACTGGTTCAATGTAAAACTTAATCCAATGTGGATGGAGGGGCCCAACCACATCTTGTTTCAATTACAGCTACTGAGAACCCAAAGGAAAGTAGTGGGGACATCGTGTTACCTGTGGTGAGAAGGTCCGCTTGGTATGCCAGGCCAGAGGCAGTTTTGCAAGCAATACTCTGCAGCCAATGTACCAAAGAGCGAACTGAGGCTGTGGAAATCATTCTAAAGCTTAGAGGAACATCACTAGATGATGACCAGCTGGGAGACTGCTCTGTTCAGACAAGGAAGGTACCTCCGATAAACGTCAATGCCACGAAATTGTCAGAATTAGTTAACTTGAGTTTGGAAGTTTTGGAGCCACCACTGACAACATGTATAACAAACAAAGATTTAACACAACTTAAAGAGGCCCCACTGCAAGTGCCAAAGTGGCCTTCTCACACTCAGAGTTTGGAGAGATGTGTGAAACTGGTCACAGAAGCAGCTAGTCAAGTTTACAGTCACGAGAGGCGAGAAGGCTACATCAAAGCGCAAGTAGCAAGCCGAATGCTGATGTCAAGGAACCGCAGCAAAAAGGACATGACTGCATTGGTTACTTTCAAATAAAGACTCTGAATGATATCTTATTGCCACTTTAAATGTTGATAGGATGTTTGCGCACATTTGTTATTTTGTTACGAATTTACGGAAAAATTGAATTTTTTAATTAAAATTGATGTAGGTAGGAGTTATTTTTTATTGTTTTTGAAGCAAGGATATTATTTTGTATGCCAAATGATTACATTAAATTGCTACCAAATCACATGATTTTCAATTTAGTCATTTCACCCCCAAAATTGACACACCCTAATATTCATACATATAACATCCAAATTAGCTATATTCATCCAAATTAGTTATATTCATACGTATAACATCCAAATTACTCACAGGGCACCCGAGCGTCATTCGACTTGAATCACTGTATGTCCGTGGAAAACAGAAAAGTGCGGGATCTTTTATTCGCATGGCTTAAATTTCATTTATATTATCATGTTTTTGATTCACAGTGAGAAAGACTTGAAGAAAAAAGTAGAATAGAAGTTTAATTAGGTTAATAACTCTCCTCATCTAAACCTCATCATCTTTACCTCACTGAAACTAGGTGTCTGGGACGACTGACAGCAACCCCCTTTTCTGTACCCTCTTACTTTCTCTATACTCAGTTTCACTCCAAACGTGGATGTTGCATACATGTACGCAGTGACTTAACTTGTTCACATATTCCAGAACTCGAATCTTTTGAATTTTATACCCTCTGGCTACGGCTTACACGCCACTCTCAAACTAAATGCATCTGCACTCTTTACCTTTCTCCTAATTCTACTGACTAGCCAAAATTCTTTGATTACCTCACTTCCAAAGTGGAATACATTCTTTCCCGCTCTTCCTTTGTGAAATCTTCATTTTAGGAGATTTCAATGTTTACTACCACCGTTGGCTTTCTTCCGATTTCACTAACATCCCTGGTGAACTAGCTTACAACTTTTCTATCCTAAATGACCTAGAGCAGATTGTACAACACCCTACTTGTATCCCCGATCGCCTTGGAGAGAGGCCCAACATTCTGGATTTATTTCTCACCTCTCATCCTTCTTACTCTGTGAAACTTTTTTCTCGTTGGGCTGCTCCTGTTTCCTGTCCTATCGCTCCAATCCGGCCTTTGGATCCTTCCTTTGGCACTTCGGCGCTGCTGATTGGGAGGTCCTTAGGCAGTACTTCTCTGATTTCCCATGAAATTACTACTGCTTCCGCGGCCGGGGCCTTCCGAGTGTACTGAGCGCATCACGGAAGTGATTTTCTGGGGAATGGAGGTGTACATTCCATATTTTATTCCTATTACTAATGCAGAAAAAAACCCTTGGTTTAACTTTACTTGTTCTAATGCTATCTGCAACAGAGAGAAGTCTTTCAGAAGGTACCATCGCCATCCAACTCCTGACTCCTGACTCTCACTTTCTTTCTCCCGGATCCTGCAAAATGTGTTCTTCGACTCGCCAAAAATTCCTTCATCCGACAAAAATGTGAAAACCTATCCAATTCTAATTCTTCTCGTTCTTTCTGGCATCTAGCTAAGAACTTCTTCAACAACTTCACTTCCTCTCCTTTCCCTCCTCTTTCCCATTCCGATGTCTCAGTTGCCGTCTTTTCTCCTGACAAAGCTGAACTCTTCGTTCAAACTTTCGCTTTTAACTCAACCATGGAGATTCCGTGTTGTTCCTCCATCTCCTCCCTCTGACTTTATTATGTCTGAAATTAGAATCTCTTCCAAAGATATTCTTTCTGCCCTATCTGGACTCAACTCTAGGAAGGCGTACGGTCCTGATGGTGTTCCTCCTGTTGCTCTTAAGAACTGTGCTTCTATGCTGACACCCTGCCAAGGCAAACTCTTTCGTCCGTCTCTCATCTGGTACCCTTCCTTCCTGCTGGAAGTTCGCTTTCATTCAGCCTGTCCCAAAGAAGGATGACCGCTCTCAACCCTATCCAACTATCGTCCAATTGCTTTTCTAAACACCTCTCTTCTCACAATCTTCTTTGAGATCGTCAGTATGGTATAGGGTAACAACCCACACAGCTCTACTTGACCGGGTTTTGTCTCATCATTTCCGCGCCTCTTACTGACTGTCTTCAATCTCTCTCTCTTTGCCACAATGTTGCTTCACTCTCTCTTTACTATCGGTATTATAACGGACATTGCTCTTCTGAACTCTTTAACCGTTGCCTCCTCTTTAAGGAGAGCATGCAGCACCAGACTTTCTACACTTCCTCATTCCTTTTCCCACCTCTCTAACGCAAGAGTTAATCGGTATTTTCAATCTTTCATCTACTCAACCGGTCAACTCTGGAACAATCTTCCTCAACCCATCTTTCCTGCTGTCTATGAGCTCCCATCTTTCAAACGCAGAGTGTCTAGGCATCTCGAAAACTCTGGGCCTTGATTTTGGCTCTGTTCTGCTATAGTGGGGCTGCTTTTGCGGGCATTCGCCCTTGTCCCCTCCTTTCTGCACAAAAAAAAAAATTGCTTAAGTAAGGTCGGAAGATGTTTAAAATTTAAATGGTAAGGGAGGCAAACGATGTTTTTATAATTAAACTTTGCTTACACATTTCTTTTTTTAGAAATCATTAGCTTCCGTTACCACATAAATTTTAAACATCTTCCGACCTTACTTAACTTTGAAATGAATGATGCAAACCTACAAGGAAAAAGAAAAATTATTCCAAGGTCTTTCGTGTATTCAGAAGTACACCTCGTCAGGAAATGAAGGGAGAAGGCGAGATGACAAAAATATATACAACGGGACAGAAAAACAAAAAGATTAGCACATGATTAACAAGAGTTGATTAGAGGCAAAAGGTATTTTAACAGGATACTGTCAATTTTATACATTCCCGCACTGTTATTGAAATTATTTTTAAAATGGATAAATGCACATTCTAGAATATTAATTTCAATTATATCTGTTTTAATCGAGCGCTTTAAAACTATCCAACTTGATACTATGATTATCAAGTAGTCTTTAACTATAATAATACTGTTAAATCACACCTAATAAAGGATAGCCCGGATAATGTGGTTGGTTGTGTACATTGTTGTGTAGATAGATAGATAGAATAACCTTTATTAATAATAATAAAATAAATAAATTTCTTCAATTTACAATGACATGAATAATTGTGAAGCTCGACTATTTATTTTATTTAATTTGGCCCTCAAGCTTTAGGCTTTACTGGGCTCTTATTAAAAATAAGCAGCTAGTTGTTATTAATTAATAATAATAAATGAATAAATAAGTAAATAAGTATTATTAATAGTTAAAACATGTATTACAATATTAAATAATATTAATGGACAATATTAAACAATATTAGTGGACATTAATCCTAGATTTTTGTTAGTATGCCATTATTAATCGGGATTTCAACTTGGTTTTAAACAAATTTACATTCACAATATTTTTTATATCAGCATGCAAGTCATTCCATAGTTTCAATCCAATGAAAATGGGTAGTTTTTGAGATGAAGACAATCTAAATTGAGGTATAACAAGCTTTGATCTATTTCTGGTCTGATACGAGTGGATTTCTTGATGAGTTACAAAATATCTATTTACCCATTGCAAATTAATGATTTTGTTCTTACACTTGTAAATAAAAATAAAATGTGCCGGTTTGGTTATATCGTTGAGCTTTAGTAGGTTTAGCTCTTTAAATATTGCTCGTTTTTGGATGACAAAGATACCATTTAATGCGTTGTTAGCGGAGTTTCCCCAAACAAGGGTGCAGTATGTTATATAAGGAAGAACAAGAGTATGATAAAGAGTCAATAAAACTTGTTTAGGGACTACATTTTTAAGTTTAAACATTATAGCAACGTTCCTTGAAATCTTTTTCGCGATATAATTTACATGATCACTTCATTGCAAATTCTTATCTAGCATTACACCAAGAAATTTTGTTACAGTACACTCCTTTATTGCGATTTCATTAACATTAAGTTCATCAAGATATATGTTTCTTTTATTAGTAAAAATCATGAAATTTGTTTTACTGGTATTTTGGAAGAGTTTATTGGTGGTCAACCATTTCATTACATTAGTAGTGTGAGCGCAAAAAGGGAGAGTGAAGGAATGTTGCAATGTTGCAATGAGATGATCACCAATGTTGCAAGATGTTGCAAAGTGTTATACAACAGGGGGTGGGGGTTATGCAATGAAGAGTGATGGGATTATTCAACATCAATGTTGCAAAGGGGGGTAGGGTTAAGCAACAACTCAATGCTACCAAGGGGGGAGAGGAGAGGGAGAGGGGAGGGAGCTTCGGGGGGAGAAGGGAGGATGACTTCCCCCAAAGGGGTAGCCTTAACCTAAGAGAGGAAGAAAAAGGAGACGGAGGAGGTCTTTGGGGGAGAAGATAGGATGTCCTCACCCCCCCAAAGGGAAACCTAACCTAAGTCTTAACCTAAGAAGGAAGGAGAGAAAGAGTTCTTTATTCCACCGGAGTCCGCAGCAATATAAGCGTCCAGGGGCCAAGCAGGTTTTATATAGAGGATCGTGAGTTGCCAGATATCACTTATTTTATATATGGAGGGGGTTACCAGATACCACCATTTATTTTAATTGTTCAGGTATACATTATTAGGGTGAGTTGCTAGATACCACCATTTATTTTATTTACACGAGTTGCCAAATAGTGTTTTTATTTATATGAAGGGATTACCAGATACTAGCATTTATTTTAATTATGTTAAGATGTATCTTATTAGGTTGAGTTGGCAGATACCACCATTTATCTTAATTCACACGAGTTGCCAAATAGTGTTTTTATTTAGTAAAAGCAAGAGCGACTTTCTCCTTAAAGTTATTCAACAAGAGGTCTAATTATTAAAACGAAACCCAATATTAACAATAAAAGAAATACATTTAAACCGAAATAAATAAAACATCATTACATCATTCTGTTTATTCAGACTATTTATTGGAAATATATAGAAGATAAATATACACTCCTATACATACGATGGATTGATCAAAAATAAAATTAAAAATAATAAAAGAAATACGAAACGTATAATCATCAAAATAATAGTTCAGGCGAAACACACACACACACACACACACACACACACACACACATACACACACACACACACACACACACACAATTGTATTAAATAATGACCGACTTTCTCCTTAAAATTGTTCAGTAAAAGAAGTAATTTATTTAAACGTTGTTCTGTCTATTTACTTTTGACAATCCTTTCTATTTATTATACGAAGTGATTGAAAAATCAAACTGCATCAGAAAAATAACATTACACACCTTATATATATATATATATATATATATATATATATATATATAAGAAAAACAATATTTATTTTGACAAACTTCACCTAAAATGTCTATTTACTTTCATTCCTTCTTTGAAAGCTTCTCTGGAAAAAAATTCTGAGCAGGTGTGCCCTCGAGCTGACAGCAAAGGCTGACCGCAAACTGGACACATTGAAATGTGGTAGGCAAACTTTCACTGAAGCACTCGCTTCCGTCTCTTCTCTCCATACGATTGCCTTCCTTGTATATAAATATTTTTATATTTTAACTTCGTTGTTTATGTCTTATTTTTCTTTACATGTAATTTGCATGGTATCATCATCATAGTTATTGTCTCTGTTATTGAAATGAAATGAATGAATAAAAAATGGAAAGATATATTATTATTATTATACATTTTTCAAAATTAACACACACCACACACACACACACACACACACACACACACAGAAAGAAAGTTTTGTTTATTCTATATGGATATAATATTCTAAGCATTAATTTTCAGAACAATGTCATCGTCCGGACTCTCAAACAGCACGCCATCGTCTAATCCATTAGGATACCTAGGGCGCCCATTTATCTACGAAACCAAACAGACATTCATTTTCATGAGTTATTTAATCACACATCTACGCGAGAATTGGCAAGTAGAAAGTCAAACCGAATATATTAATCAAAGTTGAGGGTCGAATAGTATGACAGCAAACATATATTTTGAAAATATTTGAAACCATCGTGGCAGAGACTGTAAAAGGCAATTAACACACACACACACACACACACATATATATATATATATATATATATAAAAAATCAATTCCACAAGTCAGGAATCTTGGGAAAGCTGAGAATAGTATGACCGCAAAAATAATAATGCACAAAAATCTTCTAGATTTCTTATTTCCTAATGATATTTGTGTCATAGGATGTTACTGTGCTGTTTCTGGTAATGTTAGGATTATGAAGAGCAGCAGCGCTAATTTTGTTTCCTGTGGTACTGAGCTGAGCGGCTCTGATGAAGATATTCCTATAACGACTTGCATCCGAACTGGGAAAAAATGAGGATCAAAGAGCATGACCGCAAAAAATAATAATGTAAAATATTGTTGTGATAGAGAAGTTTGATGAACGTTGCGAGGGATATTGCATAAAGGGTAGGTTCTAAAATGGGAAAACCGAGAAAAGTATGGGCGCAAATGCAAATATTGCCGTGGTAGAGACTGCAAGTGGTAATACACGATGTGAGCATTAAATCTACGGAGAGAATATAAAGACACCATTAGTCGACCAATGTCCAAAGCATGGACCCATAATATAGGTGTTACGATTGGTACGCAATTTTATCATAGCTCCGCCCAGTTACATTGACAACCAATCATTAAATTTACGAACCGCCTCTTAGTCTTTTGGGGCGGTGCTTGGGATCATGCGTATAAAAGGAAATATTTTCAGCTGGGAGTCACAGTAGTTATTTTCACCAGTGAATAAACATTCCCTCCGCCATGAATCAAGAACTTTATAATTTACTGGATTTATATCAAGATGGTGAAATTGTAGCGTTGTCCACAATTAATCTTTTTAAAGCTGCTGACCGGGATAGATTATTTCCAACGCAAACCGTTGATGATATTTGCAATGACGCTCCTTACGATCCGACGCAAAAGACTGCCGTAGAAATGTAAGTGCATGTAATTTTATTTTTTTGTAGCCATTATTCGCAAACTTATTTAATGTGCGTGTCAGAAAGAGCACTGTTCTGGATTATTTCATCATATATATGGCGGGTTGTAGTAATTCACCTCATCACATTAAACATACTTCATTTAGGTAACCACAATTATAGATTAGTTTGCAATTATGCTAAAATCCTGTTTTGATTCATTGAATTTTTTATAGCAATCTTTTGCATGTTTTTTATAAATTCAAATGTTATTAGGAATTATCTCTTAAAGGAACTTCTCTGAGCGGCTCAAAGACATCTTCATATTGTAATACTCTTACTATATGTATACTCTGTATATGTTTTGGGTTTTTATTAAAAAAGATTCAGTATGAACTAATGAATTATTCTTTCTCCTTTAAGGTCCGACGAGGATTTGACACGTGTTATACAATGTTTTCGTTTTGAAGAATCCTATGTCATGGACCTGAATACGGAGGTAGAAGATTTACCGAGCAGTCAACCCAACGATTGTCACATCATTAACGAAATAATGTAAGTATTTTTTTGTTTCGATCTTTTTTGGGGGGAAGAAGACACAATGTATTTTCATCAATTTATTAAATGAAAGAAATCATGTTTTTAGTATAATAACCATCTTAAACTTCAGAATATACAAACTAACATTATTGGTTAAAAATATATATATATATATATACACACGAACAAAACATCATACTATACAACGAGTACGCACTTTCGTTGAGAGTGACACGGGTCGAATAAATTTTAAAAATTTATAAATTCTTTATCACGTGACATATGCATGAGAAATGAAAGGCAGTACATTCCACACGTATTACTAAAATATCCTTGTAGCCGGAATGGGTTCCATACAACTTCGGGGATATGCAACTGATAGAGAAATCTTACAATAACAGGGTCACTCCAGGGTTGAGTCCCGAGTGAATCAAAATAGGACAGGTGGTCCCTATTTTTAAAATAGATTGCAAACCAATGAATCCCTTCATTACCGATGACATCTGTGTTCACAATAAGACTACCGCAATCTCGCGTAGTTGGCAAATTCAATGTTTCATTCTTCACAAACACACCGATAAATTTAGAACGTATGATTCGTTCACTATTCATTACTCTCTGAAGTGTATTCGCATCTATTTTAAAAGCCAGTGATAACGCCCCTCAATCTGTCTACTTCTATTAGGGCTTGTGACTCGAGGTATACCAGTACACTGATAGGCGCGTCTATAGGCTTGGTGAATTCTAACCTGACTGAGATGTTTCCACTCTGCTCTGGACTTAAATGTGTATTTACGCTAGGAGATAAGTCAAGTGTGATGTCAAACGGATAAAGGTTAAATTGATCAATGAATTCTTTCTGCGTTACCCCATTCCCTAGCTCATCACAATCACCTGCAATATGGGCCAGATTACTATAGGCTCTCGCGCAAATCGGTAACACAGCATCTGATGAATAGTCCGTATTCAATGTTCCTCCCAACGCAATGCCATTAACATATAGTTATATTTTTAAGTCCGAAATTCTCGAAATAAAAGGCACTCTTTTTATATTTTCCATTCACTGAAGCATGGTTCTGCATTTCAATTAATATCCTTTTAGGAAGATTTACCAGGGCGATGTTTTCTATCTGTTTCGATGCCAACCCTATTGGCACCGTGTATAATTTGATTTGTACTCTGTTAATAGGGTATTTTACTGTAGCGTTTAGTAAATTTTTCTCAATTTCTAGTTGTTTTGGTGAACTTAATTTCAGTCGCGTATGCGGGGGTATGTCTCCATAATGTGAACCACAACGGATTTTGCTCCCTCTTCTTGATCAGCATCCAGATTTAAGCAGATCTCAGGATTCGTGCGGGTGAGCTTTATTTTCATATCCACCCATTCACAAGCAACTTTTCCTGGAATGTGAAATGTGTATGCAGACTTCCAAAGCACACGTATATCTTCTTTTTAGAAATTTTAAATTTGTCCTTTATACTACTTTCGTCTTTAGTTTGATAATATCCCTCGGCCCTTAAAAAGGTATCCTTCGCTTCTTTGGTAAAATTGAGGACATTTTCCAGATAGGCCCGTAGGTGATAGTACCCCGTGCTGGGCCTGTTCAAAAATCAACTTTTTCTTATTTTCATAGGTTTCTGTACATTTTCCCATGCTTTTTGACCTGAAAAAGCCGAAAATCACAACTATTTTGACCTAGGATGTTGGGAAGCATTGCCGCATGGAGCTTTAAATTTTCTGCCTTGAAATCGGCCAAAGCGCCAATTCCGGGGTCCCTTGAATTATGTTTTGCACTTTAACTTTTGATCTAAACAAGATAGAGCAACAAATTAGGTATCAAATGAAAGAGCATAAAATTAATAAATAATAATAATAATAATAATAATAATAATAATAATAATAATTAATAATAATAATAATAATAATTATCTATCATTTTTCAGGAAACAACAGAAACTCAATCAGAATCTAGAAAACCATCTACAAGTTACAACTTCACAATGGCATTAAGCAAGGAGCTGAGGGAGCTCCGTGGGCGCACAGTTGATATCTCAGAACCTCCACGTACTGTCCACAGGCAGGTGTCAACTGGGCCATCTACCAGATCTCTCACTGAAACTTTCCTGGTTGGATACCCTTCAGCTTTTATCAGTGGTTCCCAGCTTCCCACCAACAGACAGGCGTGCCAGTATTTCCTTAATCTTCAGAATTTACCGGAAAATGCAGGGAGGCCCATGGTTCAAGACCTTGCATATGAAACAGTTGAATCTATCATCCCATTCTGGCAGATGGCTAGGATCAAGACAATGACCAAGTACAACGCAATGAAGCTCTTCATGAAACTACATGAGAAACATCGTGCTCTGGTGAAAAGCAAAGGAAGAGCAAGTAACCCTGGAGGAAAAAGAGGAGCATTTGTGCTGGAATTAGACAGCCTGTTCGATATAGGAGCTCCAGATGCAATCCAGGAAATACAGAACAACAGACTGTTATCCAGAGAGAAGAAAAATGAGGATATCAGGTTCTACGAAGACCAAAAGACTGAGAGGAAAGGTCATATGTCTGGTCATGACAAGATTTTTGAGACAAGATCCCTGCAGCAAGCAGCGAGGAATGAAAGACTGCAGCATAGACAAGAACAAGGTAAAACTAATTACTTTGAACGTTACAAAAAGTTTTAAGTTTTACTCCATTGCGATATTTAGCATGTACTTAACAATTATTGTCTTAACATGTTGTACTATTTTACAGCTGCAGCAGAACAAGAGGCAGTTGTTCATGTGGATGACATTACCTGGGTGACTCAACTGACAACGACGCTAACACAGAGGACATGGATTACCATCAGCCTCGTCTGGATGTTCTCACCATCAAGACACTGTGACTAGTGTGACTTTGACGTTTCCAAGGAAGGTCATGGAATGTGGTGTCATCTGCAATACAGCTGATCGTCTTGGTTTATCAGACAATCAAGTTACTGCCATGGTTTCTGCCACCTTGAAAGCTGGTGGGGATGATCTGGATAACTTCGTCATCTCAACCTCAACAACACGTCGCAACAGAATGCTGTCCAGGTATAATATCAGCCAGAGTCACATGTCCAAGTTTTGTGAAAACCCCCCACAGTACGCTGCCTTACACTGGGATGGAAAGTTGCTCAAAGATGTCTTGGGCAGTGAACCTGGAAGTACCTCAGAGACTTTAGCTGTGCTAGTGTCTGGTCCACCTTCATACACTGAAGGAAAGTTATTGGGAGTACCTGTCATCGACAATTCTTCTGGCACAGCTCAGGCTGAGGCTTCAATGGATTTACTGGAGACATGGGAACTTACGGATCGTAGTAGGAGCAGTTTGGGAGAAGCTGTTTGGGAAGGTGAAGGGGCCAAATAATCCCTGGTTTGAGCATCTGAAGGATGTTTGGACGGACTTCTCCAAGGAAAACCCAAAGATGCTGGCTATCAACAGCAAATGGCTGAAGGAAAAGAAGAAGAACAGTGAAGAAATAGTCCAAGACATTCTAACAGCAGAAAAGCTTCCAAGAGCCGACTACAGGGAAATGGCTGAACTGACAGTCATTGTTCTTGGAGGAACGCCTCCTCGAGGTATTCACTGGAGTCGACCAGGCGCCATTCATCAGGCCAGATGGATGGCCAGAAACCTGTACTCCATGAAAATGCTGATGTTTGCAGATCAACTTGAGTACGACGAAGACACTGTATCAAAGCTGGAAAGACTCAACACCTTCCTTGCGCTGTTCTACACTCCTGTATGGATGATGTCAATGTCTGCTGCAGATGCTCCCGTGAATGATCTAAGTCTAATCTAGGACATGTTGAAGTACAAGAAAACTGACCCAGAGCTTGCTGATGCAGTACTTAATAAGATGGAAAACCACAAATGGTACCTGACGCAGGAAGTCGTGCCATTTGCCCTGTTCAGCAGTAGATTGAGTGACACATTGAAGCACGACATTGCTGCCCAGTTACATGCCACTGAGAAGCCAGACAGCTTCAGAACAGTAAAGCCTCTATTCCAGAGAGTCACAGCTAAGACCACCCTGGTTGATCTCATTGGCCCAGAATCACATTTCCTGCTGGACACACTGAACATTGGATCCGAGTGGCTTCTGGAACCTGTCACGTCTTGGCCACAGAATGAGGACTACAGAAAAGCGTTGGACTATGTTAAGAATCTGAAAGCGGTGAATGACATTGCTGAACGTGGTGTCAAGATGATGAGCGACTTTGCAAATGTCATAACAACAGATGCCAAGCAAAGGGACTATCTCCTTCAAGCTGTGGAGTTCAACAGACGCCGCTTTGACAGCTTCAAGAAACAAACTCTCAACAACTGACTGTGTAAATGTCATTATGAAATTAATCATCATGTAATGCTTTCACTTCTTGATCGATTAGACTTGTGACAAAATGTTAATCTCAAATTTGTGTCATGAATAAGGCGCCTTGTCTGCCTTGAGTGTGAGAAAACGAATTTTGTGATATTTCTGAAATCTTTGTATGTACCAATGTGCAATTTCTTGTTCCAAGACTATCATAATTGTATAAGTTAGAAAGAGGATTAAAAACACTTTAATTTGGTGCCTATTTTGTTGCTCTATCTTGTTTAGATAAAAGGTTATAGTGCAAAACATGATTCAAGGGACCCCGGAACTGGTACTTTTGGCTGATTTCAAGGCAGAAAAATTAAAGCTCCATGCGGCAATGCTTCCCAACAACCTAGGTCAAAATGGTTGTGATTTTCGGCCTTTTCAGGTCAAAAAGCATGGGAAAAAGTACAGAAACCTATGAAAATAAGAAAAAGTTGATTTTTGAACAGGGCTAACCCCGTGCCTGCCGATATGTTGACCTGATTTAAATATACGTCACACTGGTTGAATATGGAGTGCAGAAAGTTTGTTTCAGGGTATACAGCATATTTTCATCGCAGTCCGTTCCATCAGAATGGGTTATACGTAGTTTAGCGCACATGTGCACACAGCTTGGATCAAAAAAGTAAGGGCCTGAGTTGGGTATCACGAATTCTATAGGAGCACTCGGGGAGCTAATTGTGCTTAAAGGGTTAATTGTAATAAAGTCACTGTGTTCAATAGAAACTTGAGTTGGGGGCATCTCAAAGAGGGATAGCTCCGATTTACAGCATTGTGAACTACACGGATGGATGAAGCGTGCCATGACGAGTTAGAAATAGTGCCTCCTCCCTCGACAGTAGTAAACAAACTATGATTCATGAGATCAATGTCCTTAGCTTATATCAGTCAAAAAATTGTCAACCATAGGCTTCATTCGCTTAGAACACTTCTTTTTTGATATCCTTTTACGTTTAATGCCACGTGCTGGTAATCCCTTCTTCCGACCAGTCCTCTTCTTCTTCCCACCACCACACATTTTTCTCTTTTCATCTTTGACGATTTCGTCCTGTGTACGTTTTAACTGTTTTTTCAGAGCTTCTTTAGGTTTAGCCCCAGCCAATATGTCTTCTGCAGTGTTAAGACCTGATTGTAGCACTTTCCTTCCGAGGTAACTGGCACCCCTCTTCAGCAAAGGAACAGCCATAGTAGAATGGTTGTAAAAATGGAACCAAGTCCACTACCACGCTGGTATCTCACCCCTTGATAGACGGTGAAAGGCTTTCTGTCCATTATAACTCAGTGCACCGAAAGTGCAGCTTCACTGTTAAGCTCCCGTTACCGAATGGGAAATTTTTACCCTCAATCGTTCTTATATATATTGAGATATTGGTTATTAGATTATATGCGACGTTCACATAATGGGGTATGTCATATATAATACTCAAACTCTTTCCTCTATGGTTGGGAATGTGAGCAATGCGCAGCAGGCGTGCCTGGTTATCCCCAACAAACTGGTGCTCCACTATATTGCTGTAAATATAGCACATGTCTGGGAGTTTATAGCCGTCAACCATTTTCTCCAATTTCAACTGATACATTGGGCTGGACAAGTCGTGTTGTGCCTCGTAAAATGTATCTCTTTGGATGACTGATCGATATCGTCCATCAGTCATAATTTTGAACACTCTTTGGTCTTTAATATTTCGGTTAGCCTGGCGATTTTAGGGCCATAGTGCATGCATGGGGATCATTGTTTACGATTTCGTATACTAAATCGCCCTTAAGATTTGAGCATTTTAAACTTACGTTTAAGTCTCTCACAACATTCTCGGCCTCACCTTAGTGATCCGTCCCTAGTGTTACTTCTGTAATGTAATACCGTGCATCCCCAGCCTGGGCGGTACGCATGGTTTCATCCCGAGTTACCCCGGCTTTTTCACACTCATTACAGTTCCTAAGAATCGTAAAAACGGTATCTTTATAATCAATATTTAAAATGAGGATGTCCAGCTGAATTTCACATATCCCCACCTCATACGAATCACGACCCAATTCAATGGGTCCATGGAGCTCTGTTACAAAGTTGGCTAGTGTGTTGTTAGGGTGTACAGACAGGGACGAGGAGGACGGGAGTGTGACGTAGAAATGGTTAGGAGCCATGTTGCATACTATTTAAGCTTCATTATTGCATCGGCTTTTATATAGGTGTTGAAACTTTCTGGGTACCCTAGCCATTTCACCAGGTACATTTTTCTCTTTCCTGAACCTTTGCTTCCTAAAATTTTCTCAATTTTAAACACATTTTTTCCTAAATTAAATGCCACTTTCTGCAACTCCTTGCGGTAAATGCCTCCTGCGACTTCTTCCCCATTCAAATCTTCAACGTAATACATCATTATGTAACCTTTAGCTCTCATAGCCCTAACTTTAAAAATCTCACGTGTCCATCCTTGCTCAAATCTCTTCGAGAATGTATTTCCCGAACCCGACAGCCTTACATAATCATTGATTTTGAAACGCGCAGAGTGTGGTGGTGTTCCATCTCTTCTCACCTCTGGGCGCGTACCTCTTTCTAAAACCTCGTTAGGTGTTGTCCTAATCGTGTGATGGTGTGTGCGGTTGTAGGATGAGGCCAATGATTCCAGAATGTTTAGAAATCTGTATGTGTTTTTATGTGTAAAATAGCGGTGCATGCGTTCCTTTATGGTACGTTGAACTCTTTCAGCTAAAGAAGCCTTATGTATAGAATTGGTAGTGTAATAGCTGATACTAAACTCTGTCAACATGTTCTGAAAAGCACGGCCTATAAATTCCTTCCCCATATCCGTACAAAAATAGGCAGGAACCCTGTTTTCTTTTAACATCAGCATTTTGGTGGCTTTAGCAACTGTTTCAGATGATTTATTTTTCAGAGGAATTAGCCACAGATATCTAGAGAATACATCTATTATGGATAGAATGTAGTGGTAACCATCGTTATACACGGAATATCTTTGCATGTCTGTTAAATCTGCTTGCCAAATAGAGTCAATCGAAGCAGCTGTTGTCTTGGCTGTTTTAAACCTTTTTCTCACAGGCTTATGAAGTGTATAAGCGTCCTGCTCCCGCAAAAATCTCTCAACATCTTTTTTTCCTACTCCGTAAACACTTCTGAACAGTCTACGCCTCCGTAGGAGGCTGGGTTAGAAATGTCATAATAACGTCTTCTTAATATGTTAGCCATTTGCGTATTTTAGAGGCAGGTGGCTAGGGTTGACCGTTCTTTAACCTTTTCTTTCTTCTATTCAAAGGTGTTACCGCTGGGGGTGATGGCGTCTTCAATTGTGTTACGTGCATCGCATGTTCCAAGTCTTTTAACCTGTTCAGATTTCCTATCATTGTTTTGGAGACATTTATTTGTTGTAGTCTTGCTTTAATATGCTTCCATCCTGATGGTGAGGGCCTATCCCACTTTCTCATCAGATCATGGACGATGTCTACGATATTCGATCCCTGTATTTGCTCCTTCCACAATGATCTCACCTGTATTGGTCCATTGTATGGCTGGGTCCTCATTCAATAGATTATAAAGTCTTAAACTTTTATTCCTCAAATAAGAGGTAATGTACAGTTTAAAGACACGTCATTATTCATTGTAAATTAGCAAAGCTACCCAAGGTGATGGGCTTAGCCGCTGAAGTTTCAAAAGGATATTTCCCTTACACATTCCTCACTAGCGAAACTTTAAATTACGTAGGACTACCTCGACCCAAACATTACTTTAACTATGAATGTATGAGTACAGATGAACGTGAAGATTTTGACCAATCTTTGGTTAGTCAGCTGTATCGTTGGACACAGGTCCTATGCCACCATGTCCATCGTTCCCCGTGCTGTGCCTAATGATCACGGGAATCTCTGTCGGGTTCTTATAATTTTCGTACTCGTGAAGAAATTTCTGCAGAGCTTCTTGGTATAAGATTCTTTTCTCATCAGGTGTTTTTTCACTGTTTAATAGGGTTAGCAATTCGCTTTCCATTCTTTTAAGCCTGCTTTTACGGGGATCTAAATCCGTGTCTGGATTCTTTGAACTTTGCAGTGAAGCATACATCTCGTGTGGAATCACTACCACTTTCTTCGTTATATTAATCTAGTCAGTAAAGGACCCAAAACTGAAAATAAGATAGGGAGGAATGACCCTCCTCTTTGTACAATAATTCGTTTTTTCTTCCCTACAGTTTGATTTTTACGAGCGAGTGCACGTATTATGTTCTTTAACGGCGTAGGCGAGCCTTCTGAGGTGGTTTCATTGATACATTGCAATTTATAACGTTAAGACAGATTTCACAGATGCATTTTAAAAAGTCGGAGTCGATATTTTTAGCAAATATCTGCTGCATTGCCCGGGGCAGTCGATGATAGATATTTATTAATTCATGGTATTTGTTTAGCCTCTTTGTCATTCTGGAATATACACCGTTTCAGGCTCGTTTGAAAATATATTCGTTCTTACAAGCACCCTAAACATATTTCGCGGATGAAGGTCGTAAAGCAAATATCCGTAACGCGTGCTTGTAGCTTCTTTATAAACTTCGAAAAACTCCTTACGCTGATTCGGGAACATTTGATTGGCTGTTACCCCAATTTGTGATACATCTCTACGTTGCGCGAATAAGAGTAGATATTGTGTATTTAACGATACATCGTGCATGTATCTATTTCTGAAAAATAGATTCTGATTGATGAAGAACACGCTTATGTTAAGATGATGGGAGAATACTGTAAATGTCTCGGCAAACGTTTTATCCATCTCCAACATGAGATCGTCAGTTACAATGACTGTATGTTCATTTCCCTTTAACTTTATAGTGAGAACTTTATAGTGAGAACATCTCACCCTTTTCTTTAATGATTTTAAGCATAAACACAGTTTTACCACATCCTGTAGGACCAGATATAATACATGTGGATGGGCTCGTGAACCTGAATTTTTCTACAGAATCTATTTCTAACACGTCACACTCCTAAGTGGGTCATTTACAAAATATAATAAATATTTAAGTGTTGACCCTTATATTCTACAGTCTTGCTTTTCGCTTCTCCCACAGAACCGTGAATGAGGATGAGGTACAACAACCCATCATCGATATTACAGATGACCAGCGATACCTGTAGCACGCACCAGTTCAAAGTGGAGGCACGATGAAAAGCCCACCACATCAGGTATAAAGCGCACCAGGATTGCGCCGGTTGTTAGGCCACCAGTAATAAAGCCCTAACCTTCTACGTCTTACGATACAACCCCCACAATGGGACCTTCCGCAAATATACCACCTTATTCAATTCCGGGTACATCCTCCACAACAGCTTCTCACTCTGTTGAGGATGGCATAACATTTGAGTTGGTGCGCACCGCTACCCCTACCCCGGCCTTGACTAGAAATCGGTATAGAGTCAGGGTTGTTCCTATATCCATGTATAGCAATGGTGTTCAACACGGTCTACGCCGCATAGTTGAACGTATTGTAGAGTTTGCCCTTCAGAGCCGCGACGAACGTGAAGTCAGGACGAGGCTGTCTTTCGGATTCGGGTCAGATGACGGAGATGTAGATGATTTTTGGGTAATAATACCGTTCAGACGTTTGGCAGCTGAAGATGCAGGTCTCTCAAAGTAGTATAGTCTTTAATATGGATAACTTCACGATAAATATTGACCGTGCATTCCGTGCTGCGGGTCATAGTGCCACACCTTAAACTCTCAACTTCAATTGTCAGGCTATTTAGAGACGACATATAAACGTCGATCGTGGTTGCGGCTTTATAGCAATAGTCTTAGCTCGTATGTTTACTGTACTAAATACGCGGATCCAAAAAATTTGGTTGCCTACGGTAGTGGAGCGTGCCCGTAAACTAGCTGTAGACTGTAAACTCGAGTTTGACTGTAATATGGGTCCTGAGGAGCTGAGAAGGGTAGAACAGGAAATGAATGTTCGCATAGTTGTATTTGGAATGAATGATATTCGTAGAACTGTGCATATTTTTAAAGGCTGTGTGAGAGATCGTAAAAGACCCCTACTTATTTTAGGACAGTCAGGGACAACCTATCTCCCCATCCGTAATATAAGGAGCCTTTACGCGAGTTATGATAAAAGTCGAAAATATGGACGACATAATGATTTGTGTAAGGGGTGTATCGAGTTTGCGGATGATATAGTGAAACATTGTAAAGATTGTCACATGGTATGTGAGCAGTGTAAAAGCGCCAAATGTGAAAGCCGTGTAGTTGAAGTTGAGAAGAGGGATTGTGATATGTGTAGACGCACATTTTTCAATAATAACTGTTTTGAGCTCCATAAATCAATTGGCACGTGCAGGAAAATGAGAATCTGTGAAAGGTTTATGTTTCATATGATTGATAATTGGGGGAATTTCAAGCATAAATGTGATAAAATTCACTGTACTACACGCCATGAGAAATATAAGGCGGACGGAGTAAAGCATGTATGTTATATGAAAGATGCTAAGCCTAAAATTAGCCCTTGTATAACTGTGTACTACGATATAGAAACATACACGAACGCTGAAACCAAAGAGGTTATTCCACATTTACTTGTAAGCCAGACTATCTGGGATGAGAGTATGGAAATCGGGAGTGATGAGTGTCACAAGTGTGGTAAACGGACAAACGTTTTCAAAACCAATGTCCACGATAGCCCTGTGAAACTCTTTGTGTCCTATATTGTCAAGTTAGCGGACAAGTTCCAAAAAATGACTGTGTATATTCTCGCCCATAACGGTGCAAAATTTGACACACAGTTCCTTTATAAGGAGTTGCTTGAGCACGAGTCATCTGAGATATTTACAGGTGATCCATTGAAAAGAGGCAACAAGCTAATACAGATGCAAATAAGAGGTAATGTACAGTTTAAAGACACTTTATTATTCACACCTTGTAAATTAGCAAAGCTACCCAAGGTGATGGGCGTAGCCGCTGAAGTTTCAAAAGGATATTTCCCTTCCACATTCGTCACTAGTGAAACTTTAAATTACGTAGGACTACCTCGACCCAAACATTACTTTAACTATGAATGTATGAGTACAGATGAACGTGAAGATTTTGACCGATACTACAACAGTTTTATTGAATCCAATCGTTAAAATATAGCTGATGAATGTGAGCGTTATTGCGTGAATGATGTGCGCGTGCTTAAAGTATGTTTCCAGGCCTTTAGAAGGATGTACATAGGCCGTTTTAAATGCGATCCGCTACAAGTCGCAACCACCATCGCGTCATTATGTTTTACGGTATTCAAGAATAACTTCATACCTAAAGACATCTTAGGCGTTATTCACAGAAACAATCCCCGCAGTTATGGGCACAAGGCTATTTACTGGCTCATACACCTACATCAGCAGGCCGGGGTATACATAAAGCATGCCCGAAACACGGGTTAAGTACCCATTAAGGTTAATGGCCGTGTTTTCTGGGTTGATGGTCTAAGTGAAAACCGTGCCACTGGTGAGAAGACTGTGTACTCCTTTAACGGTTGCTGGTGGCACGGATGCCCCCGCCCTGAGTGTGGAATCGTAGGAGATATCCACGGTAGATCTCCTGCCGACTGTCTTGCATGGACCCGCACCCGCGATCAACTTATAGGCTCCCAGTTCACTCACAAAGTCTTGTGGGAGCATGAGTATGATGCACGGATGGAGACAGATGGACAGATGGACGTTCAATGGTGCTGGATCCTCTCAAATGCCGTGATAGCTTGTTCAGAGGGCGTACAAATCCCTTCAAGTTATACTTTCCGCCTACGGAGGGTGTGAAACTCCATTACTACGACTTCTGTTCTTTATACCCCTACGTGATGAAGAACAATCCGTACCCCGTAGGCGCACCTGAGAAACTGTTGGGAACTGACCTACCCACCATCGAGGTGTTCTCAACAAATTTCAACGGGTACTATTTCGGCCGTCCTTTCGTAAACGTGCTCCCCCTTCACGATTTATGGATGCCGATCTTACCCGTCGTTATCGATCACAAGCTCATGTTTCCCTTGTACGTGAAATGTGCAGAAGAGAACAATGGTGATTGTGACCATACAACTCATCAGCGTAAGATTAGAGGTGTATATACAAGTCCAGAACTGGATCTAGCTGTTCGCCATGGCTACATCATATTGAAGATACATGAGGTGTGGAGGTTTCAGAAGCTACCCAACCTTTTCACGCTGTATATAAACGCTTTTTTGAAAGATAAGGTCGAAGCATCAGGATATCCGCGAGGAGTTGATACCGAAGATGAAAAGTAGGCCTATATTCAACGTTACCGTGACCGTGAAGGTATACAGCTTGACCGTTCGCAAATTGTAAAGAACCCTGGCAAGCGCTTTAGTGCAAAGTTGTGTCTAAACAGCCTTTGGGGAAAATTTGCACATAATACTGGCAAAGGGACGGTTCATTTGGCACAAAGTTATAGTGAAGACTGGGATTATGCCAATGCTCCCGATAAAGAGGTCATGGAGAGCGTGAATGTAGGTAATACTTACATAATAAAGTAAAACAATACCGAATTGGCCACATCTCTCACGGGTTACAAACATACATATAGCCACCTTGACAACGGCCTACGCACGCATCAAACTTTGGGGTCTATTGCATTCTCTTGGGGGGAGGGTATTGTACGCTGATACAGATAGTGTGATATTCACAGAGAGGGAGGGTGAATACGTGCCTCCTATTGATGAATTCCTCGGCGAGTTGACTGATGAGATCAAGGTTGAGTATGGAGACACCGCATATGCCAACTCTTTTGTCTCAACAGGACCAAAAATTTATGGGGTACGGGTGAGGGTGGGGGAGGATATGAAATATATCGTGAAGGCTAATGGTATCACACTCAACCAGGCGAATCGGCGGGTCGTTAACTATAGAAAAAGAAGATAATTTTAATTTGTGCGAAGGTACTTATAAGTTGGACCCTTTAATGAGATTCTTGGTCAAAAAATCCCTTACGGCGTCGGGTGAACGGGTTCTAACCTAAGTGTGAATTTCTTAAATGTCTCTGGATTGTTTCCTTACTCGCTTTTGGTTCATTCAGTTTTTTTTTTTTCGGTAAAATGTAAATGTAATAATGGAAGTAATAATTGTGGAAATAAATATAAATGCATTAAATGTAATAATAAAGGTAATAAAATAAATGTAATAATTCGTGTAAAAGTATTAATAATAAATGTTAAAAAACCTAAATGCAATAATAAATACAGTAATTATGTCCAAATAATAGAATCTGTATTTATAGAACAAGAAGATAGTTTTAATTTGTGCGAATCTACTTATAAGCGGGACCCTTTAATAAAAAAATGCCCTTCTGGGGACGGGGGAACGGGATCTAGCCTAGGTGCGAATTTCTTAATGGTCTCTGGATTGTTTCCTTCTCGCCTTTTTCATTCGTTTTTCCGTTTATAATTTCTGTATAATAAACAACAATGTAATAATCAATGTAATAATAAATTTATAATTTCTGTAATAAATAATAATGCAATATTAAATGTAATAAATTTAATAATAAATGTAATAATTATGTAAAAAAAAATATAATAGAATCTGTATGTATAGAACAAGAAGATAGTTTTAAATTTATGCGAATGTACTTATAAGCGGGTCCCTTTAATTTAAAAAAAATAAAAAATGCCCTTCCAGTGTGGGGAGAACGGGATCTAACCTAGGTGCGAATTTCTTAATGGTCCCTGGACTGTTTTCCCTCTTGTTTTTGGTTCATTCGTTTTTCTGTATCCACCGGAAGAGGATGCCAGCGGGCATCGAAACTGTTGTGGAAATAAACTGTCTATTAGAGTGGGTTTTTATTATCATATTTTGACCTTCACGTGGAAAAAAGTGTTTTTTTTTCATTTATTATGGATCCCACGATCAGACGCCATCTATTCGCCTTCTTCTTAGTTACCTTTCCCCAACTTGTATCTTCCTATCGTCTGTATGAAAAAACACTAGTAGCTGTGAAGACCAAGAAGCTGCAACTCAAGTTCCTGCAAGAGTGTTTAGTGGAGCAAGTGTGCCCGAAGTCCTTAATACCGTTTACCTTCAGGAAGGACCATACACCGTTTCCGAATTTTGCCAGGGAAATTTTGAAAGAACATATTCCGTGTGTTAAAAGAGAGATTGACCATACGTATTTCAAACTAAGAAATTGTCTACGCGTCCTTAAATCGCATGTGTCGTGTGAACTACTTGTGGTGCTGTTTGAAACTGCAGATTATAAATGCGATGTGGAGACTAGACGCACTGAACAACGACTTAACAGAAAGCTATCCAATTTATGTGATGAAAGTGCTTGGTCAAAGTGTGCGGTGGAAGGTTTCGTTTTAAATTTATCGACATATGTCTTATCCAAATCCGAAAAGGAAGTTCTTAATTTAGGGCTGTCCTTTGCCCTTAAACCCGATAAAAACATTGTTTTAGATTTTGTGTCTTCCGTAGTTAATTCCAGGGGGGATATTCCGTGTTTAAATGGTTTGATTCTGAACAAGTTTCTGGAACATTTCAACTTAATGGACTCGATTCCCAAAAAGATTCCGGTTAGCTTTAGACAAGCTCAAGAAGAATGAAGCAATATTTGTCACTAAAGCGGACAAAAGTAACACTGTGGTTATTTTGGACAAGTGTGATTATAAACAAAAAATGGAAGCGTTACTCAGTGATGAATTCACCTCCACCAAGGTGAGATCGTCCCCCCTAAAGCGTCTTTCTGCTGAATTCAACAAAACTACTCAGGAACTTATTAAAAGATGACCCGGCGATTGGCCCTAAAAGATTTCTACAGATTAACCCCAAACTCCCCCACATTTACGGCTTACCCAAAACCCATAAGATTAATATCCCACTCCGTCCTATTATTTCACACAGGGGTGCCTTTAGTTACAGGTTATCTAAATTCCTTGCAGATAAATTGTCCCCATTAGTTGGTAAATTTTCAGGCTCGCACATCACTAATTCCTGTGACTTTATTAACAAAGTTATGTCCTTAGATTTAAAGCGGGGAAGAATGATCAGTTTTGACGTTGAGTCCTTGTTTACGAAAGTTCCCATTGATGATGTACTTAGTTTTTTAGATCGAAAATTGCCAACATGTAACGTAGAACTAGGCATGCCCACATCTGTATTTTTAGAACTGATAAAACTCTGTCACCAATAATGCCTTCTCCTTCGGTGAAGAATTTTATATGCAACGTTTTGGTATGGGAATGGGGTCCCCTTTATCCCCAATACTGAGTACATTATACATGGAATATTATGAGTCGGAATTGTTGCAAACAATATGTTCCAGGAATCTAATTTGGTTTCGTTATGTAGATGATATTTTCTCATTTTGGCCTGACCACTGGAACAACTTTGAAACTTTCTTTCAGTCATTAAATAATCTTGTTCCTCCAATTAAATTTAAATATGAATGGGAGAACGACAAACAATTACCTTTTCTAGATGTTTTGGTTATTAACGAAAGCGGAAAGCCCAATTTCACGGTCTATAGAAAACCTACTCATTGTAATTCGTACATTCATTATTTTTCATATCATGATGAAGGGGTTAAAAGCTCAATTATTTCTTCCATGTTTCTAAGAGCACTCGGGATCTGTAGCCCACATTTGTTGGACCCGGAAAATTCAAAGATCTGGAACATTTTTAAGGATTTAAAATATCCTGAGTGGTTTATCAGAAAGGCGTATTTCAAAGCCAGGAGATCTTTTTATGCCCCTCGGGAACCTTTAGTTAACCAAAAACAATATGTGAGTTTGCCTTACATTGCCAGCTTAGAAAGAGTAAAACCGTTGACGAAAGATTTTAAGTTTGCTTTGGTGTTCAAATATTCGTCTACCGTGAAAAGTAAATTGGTTAGGAATAACGTTACAAAACAGGAACAAGCCTGTGTCTACAGCATTCCCTGTAAAAGTTGTGATTTAGTATACGTAGGAGAAACTGGAAGAAATATTGAAACCCGTATTAAAGAACACAAACATGCCTTCAAAAGTTGTAATACTAATAATGCCATTTTTTTTTATCACGCCAGCCAAAATAATCATGCTATAGATTGGGAATCAAGTAAGGTACTTTATAAATGTAATAATTATGTCAAAAGAAAAATAATAGAATCTGTATGTGAAAAGAAGATAATTTTAATTTGTGCGAAGGTACTTATAAGTTGGACCCTTTAATGAGATTCTTGGTCAAAAAAATCCCTTACGGCGTCGGGTGAACGGGTTCTAACCTAAGTGTGAATTTCTTAAATGTCTCTGGATTGTTTCCTTACTCGCTTTTGGTTCATTTTGTTTTTTTTTTGGTAAAATGTAAAGGGAATAATAAACGTAAATGTAAATGTTATAATGGAAGTAATAATTGTGGAAATAAATATAAATGCAATAAATGTAATAATAAAGGTAATAAAATAAATGTAATAATTAGTGTAAAGGTAATAATAATAAATGTTAGAAAACGTAAATGCAATAATAAATGCAGTAATTATGTAAAAATAATAGAATCTGTATGCATAGAACAAGAAGATAGTTTTAAATTTGTGCGAATGTACTTATAAGCGGGTCCCTTTAATTAAAAAAAAAAAAGGCCCTTCCAGTGTGGGGAGAACGGGATCTAACCTAGGTGCGAATTTCTTAATGGTCCCTGGACTGTTTTCCCTCTTGTTTTTGGTTCATTCGTTTTTTTGTATCCACCGGAAGAGGATGCCAGTGGGCATCGAAACTGTTGTGGAAATAAACGCTGTCTATTAGAGTGGGTTTTTATTATCATATGGTTAGCTCATTATTTTCTTTTTCTTAATCCTTTAAGTCCAGAATTTTTTGTAGGGTTAAGTTATGAATACGTGTATTTGAAACGCTATCAATTTGTACCGTCGTCCTGAAATGGTTAAGGGTGCGATAGTGGTCCGCGTTTTTGTTTTTCTTTTAGCGAAGCTATAGAAGTATTTTGGTTTATCGTTTATTGCCTTCACCGTATTTTCCACTCGTCTCTTTCTGAATGGCCCGTAATTAGAGCTTCTATTTCCCTGTCTATACTTTCCAGTTTTACTTGTATCACATTTTTGGTGTTGTTTTCTGTGTAATTAATTAAGTTCGTGGCTATTCTCCTTCTCTTGCGGAATAGTGTTCGCTTTTGCCTCTCGAGATTTCCAGCGTCTTTTCTTCGAAGGTTATAGGCATTTCTCGGGTTTTTTTTATCCTCCAAGACTGTTTTCCATTTTATTTATGCCATATGGGATCCGATTTCTTGCCAATTTATAGTCTTAAAGTTTAGATTAAAAATCTTAAATTTGATTCTTTCTTCAGTAAGAGTATTTGCTTTCAGTGCTCTCACCATATTAGTTGATACCTCAATAATGTTGTGGCGTGAGATATGTGTCGGTGTTATTTTATATCATTGATAAGGGTGGTGTTATTCGTGAATACCAGATCCAAGCAGTTATTTTTTCTGGTGCTATCTGTAATGTCCTCTGTTGACAAATTCATTTGTTAGAGCTATCAACATTTCTGCTTGCTCCTGGAATTTTGTTGTGCTTCCCTTGTTCTGGTGTATACATGCATTTTTTCCCATTCTTTTGTATTTTATAAATGGGAAATTAAAATCACTGCGGAGTATTATATTCGGGGATGGGACTTTATTAGGTTTCTGATGTCGGCAATGGTTTCATAGAATTTTGCAGTTGGAGTGTAATGAATGACTGTTAGTATCACGTCAAGTTAGAACTATTAATTAAGTTTACCAACGTATATGCACCACGATATAACAAGAACTCAATAGGTAAGAATAATCGCGTCGATTGGGCTAATGTTAATATGCAACAGAGAATAAAATATAAAGTCAGAACAGGTCACCTCTTTAATAATTTAGAAATTTTGCATCTTGCCTGCAGTAATCCTTACTCAAATGATTCTAATTGTAAACTCATAGATACGTATTGTAATAAGATAGTACCCCTGTTAGGAGAAGCAGGAAGACCCCTGATTAAATCTTACAACTATCATACTAAGATTATTCCTGGATGGAATGATTTTATTGCCCCCCTCAAGAGGGAATCGAAAGACGCCTACGATTTGTGGTGCTTTCATGGTAGACTCAGATTAGGACCAGTACACATGAATAATTTAGGGTGGATCGATTTTACATTTTTTTCGATTTCCATATTCTAATAGAGACAAAAACTTGCGCATGGATGAGAAAATAGCCTCTGCAAAATCTTAGCTTAAAATAGGTAATCATCTTCTGCCCCAGGCAGAGCGATGAAAATCATATTTTAGTAGTCAAAAACGTATTTTTCTTATAATTTTTAAAATATTTCCATATGCATCAAAATTATTCCTAATAACTATAAAGTCGATGAAAAAGACCTCATATGATCGTTTTTCCAAGCGCGTTGTCCTACGTTAATATCTTTTGCCCCCGGCAACAACGTCGAATGTTGAAAAAATAGGTAATTTATATACATATTTTCAGAGCGGCTCTTTGTCTTAAATAATGCATTTATATATTTCCCATAGCATTTATATCGTTGCTTAGGCATGAAATAACACAGGCAAAATTTTATGACTCTAGGCTAGGGTTTAAAGGTCATCTCTGGTGAGTGCTGCCAGCAGCAGCTGCCACTGACGCGCCAGTACGCACTGCGCAGTTCGCTCAGTTGCCTTTTGACAGCGTCGAAGGCAGGTGTGTATTTTGCAGCTGGCTCCTCGAGTCCTCAGTGTGTGTGTGTGTGTGTGTGTGTGTGGCTCCTCACTCAGAGTCCTCAGTGTGCTCAATCTCTCTGCTCATATCCTTGTTTGTTTTTCTCATAACTGTTTTTTTCGATTTTATTGCGTAACAGAACAATACATTATTCTTTAATCTTTACAGGATGGCTACCGCTACAACTAGAAGATCGGTTACGTGTCCAATATTTGGTGCTGGGAAAGATTTGAATTTGCGATGTTTTCCCACATGTGAAGATGTGATGCAATACTACCATCATGTGAGAACTGAGTTGAGATCATCAAAGAAGGAACCTCCATTCAAAGACATCGCCGCTGTGGTCACGGAGAGACTGGAATACTTATGGAAATTAGCTTCCATTCCAACAGTTTCGACAGCACGGATAAATCAAATGTTGAAAAGTTATCGTGATAAAATGGCTAACATCATCAAATCACTGAACGCGAAAAAGAAGAACGAATCGTCACAGAAAAATCTTGAGGCCTTCAAGAAATCAACTAAGACCACCTTATTTGACATATCGGCTTGTAAATGCCCTGATTTGACAAAATGCAGCTGCCCTCGTGAAAGACGAGTACCACTGAAAGAGCAACAGTTTTTACTCGACCAAAGAAGTGATCGCAAAATGGCAATAGGAACTTTGGATGTTGAAACAACAAATAAAAACGAGATGACTCTTGCAAGAAGATTGGCGATATTGAAACAAGAAGGAATAGCAGAACATCAAGAGCCGTCGACTAGTAAACGACAAGAAACTTCTCAAGAACAACCTTCTTCGTCAGCCTCTAGTGAAACCGAGGATACATCTATAGAATCATCGTCATCGTATGAACTAACACCGAGAGATAAACATGACATGAAGGAAAAAACACGAATGAAACTCCAGGTACTTGCTGAAGCTTGTGATCGTACGGGCGTCTCAGACAGAGCTGCTTCATTTATTGCTTCTTCGTTGTTAGAGGATGTTGGCTGGATACGAGAAGATGATGTCAGTTCAGTGATTGATCGAAATAAGATAAGAAGAGCCAGAAAAAGAGTTCGTTCTGAGCATCAGCAAGATGACAAGATCACGCTACCATTACAGGGCATTTTCTTTGACGGACGTAAAGATAAAACAATGACACAAGAAGAAATAGACAATGTGAAGCATAGAAGGACTGTGGTAGAAGAGCATATAGTTTTAGTTCAAGAACCAGAATCCCAGTACATGGTGCATTTCACTCCTGCATCAGGTTCTGCCACTGCAATAACATCAGGTATCATCAACTTTCTAGAGACTAACAATATTAGCACGGACGACATTGTGGCTATCGGCTGTGATGGTACCGCAGTGAACACGGGTCGAAAGGTGAGCATTCGTATGATTGAAATGAAACTACAAAGGCCAGTTCAGTGGATCATATGCCTATTACACGGTAATGAATTATCACTGCGACACCTCATTCAAGACTTGGACGGCAAAACAACTGGGCCAATGGGCTTTACTGGACCAGTTGGAAAACAACTGAACGACTGCGAAAAACTTCCAATTACAGAATTCGATGCCATTCCATCTCCCGACATTGACATAGATGATGCCGAGTTGAGCACTGACCAAAAATATTTGTTAGGCATCTACAGAGCAGTGTCGAGCGGTAGCTGCTCTTCAGCTTTCGCGGCTCGAAATCCAGGTAAGATGGCGCATTCCAGGTGGCTGACAACAGCAAATAGATTTCTGCGCCTCTATGTTTCAACCAGTGAACCCTCCAGCACCTTCAACGAAATTGTGCGATTCATTATGACAGTTTACGCACCAATTTGGTTTAAGATAAAGAAAAACTCCAGTTTCACTGAGGGCGCAAAACATTTTTTCGAAATGATGCGTCTCTCTCAGACCATGCCTCAAAGATCTAAGACAATCGCCAACAAAGTCCTCCGTAGAAATTCTTTCTTTGCTCACCCAGAAAATATTTTGATCTCCATGCTACATGCCGATGAGCAACACATAAGAGAATTGGGATGGAGAAGAATATTAAAAGCACGATCAAAACAATCACCAGCGGGGGAAATTCGAGCCTTCGCCATGCCTGAGCTGCTCTACGATAGTCAAAACTATTACGAAATGATCAACTGGCTAACGGCTGAGGTGACCGAATCCCCCGTTACAAAAACAATACCTGATACCCGAATAAAAGAGTTTGTTGAGACGGGAGACCAGCCTGATGGACTGATCCCACTATTCCCTTGTCATACTCAAGCGGTCGAGAGACTCATCAAATTAGTAACCGAAGCCTCTGCCAGTGTAAGTGGAATAGAAGAGAGGGACGGATTCATCCGCTCCCGTCTTCACTCCAGAACAAAAATTCCACGATTTGATTCTAAGAAAGATTACCGTATGTAAATCGACATGCAGCCAAAGGAAGGGTGGTTGGGGCTGGATAGGGTGGAACTCGACGTACAGCCACCTCCTCGTGGTGAGTTCTGGGTTGCTAATTTTATAAAATTAGCAAGCGAG
The DNA here is from genome assembly GCA_023014485.1 of Bathynomus jamesi. Classification (NCBI taxonomy): domain Eukaryota; kingdom Metazoa; phylum Arthropoda; class Malacostraca; order Isopoda; family Cirolanidae; genus Bathynomus; species Bathynomus jamesi. Next base: position 713,691 of record JAJOZX010000573.1, on the reverse strand, counting down.
GAGCTGTACTTAGTACTTATCGTACTTATAACATCGCATTAACGTAATTATAATCCACATTTAGACTTTTCTCGGGGAAAGAAGATATTACTCTAGAGTCATAAAATTTTGCGTGTGTGTTATTTCATGCCTAAACATCGATATAAATGCTATGGGAAATATATAAATGCATTATTTAAGACAAAGAGCCGATCTGAAAATATGTATATAAATTACCTATTTTTTCAACATTTGACGTTGTTGCAGGGGGCAAAAGATATTAACGTAGGACAACGCGCTTGGAAAAACGATCATATGAGGTCTTTTTCATCGACTTTATAGTTATTAGGAATAATTTTGATGCATATTGAAATATTTTAAAAATTATAAGAAAAATACGTTTTTGACTACTAAAATATGATTTTCATCGCTCTGCCGGGGGCAGAAGATGATTACTTATTAAGCTAAGATTTTGAAGAGGCTATTTTCTCATGCATGCGCAAGTTTTTGTCTCTATTAGAATATGAAATCGAAAAAAATGTAAAATCGATCCACCCTAATTGAATATGTGTAGAAGTAGGGGTCAGTATAAGGCGGCCATAAGGCGATGTAAACAGGAAGAAGAGTCTATTCGAACATCAAAAGCATGTGAAGCTCACATAAATAACGATAATAAATTTTTTTTGAAATTTGTTAAGAATCAAACGGGTGTCAAAAATGCCCTCCCTCTGACAATCGATGGGGTGTCAGGGGAGGATGAAATTGCAAAGCTGTGGAAATACCACTACTCAAACATTCTTAACGGTGTGGGTATGGATAATATTAAGGTAGAATGCAGCGAAACACCTGTGGAAGGGACAAGGGAAAATACTTTGATATCAGTTCCTGAAGTAAAGAGGTTAATTAAAGAGTTAAAGACTGGTTCTGCGTCAGGAGTAAATGACCTATCGAATGAGCACTTAAAATATGTTAATGACTGATATGTCTGCATATATAATTGCTCTTATCAGCCATGCTTGCTCATAGCTATATCCCTGCAGAGTTCATGAAGGTATATATATCTTGCCCCTGGTCAAAAATAAGTATGGGGACATTCTATCCAGCAATAATTGCAGGCCTATTGCTGTCGCCTCCTGCTTCTCGAAACTACTGAAAAAAACTCTTGTTACGCCGATTAAATGATTACTTATGGACATCTAATCAGTTTGGTTTTAAAAGGTTCCACTCAACTGACCTGTGTATCTTTGTACTTAAGGAAATTATATATAAATATACTGACAGTAATTCAACTATTTATAGCTGTTTCCGAGATATAAGTAAGGCATGTGATAGAGTGAACCACAATATTTTATTTAAAAAACTAGAAGACAGAAAAGTTCCCATGTATATATTAAATTTATTGAAATTTTGGTATTCCCACCAATCTTTTACTGTGAGATGGGGCAATGTACTATCCGAATGTTTTGGCTGCTCTTGCAGGGTGAAGCAAAGGTCTTTGCTCTCTCTTATGCTGTTTAATGTGTATATTGACGGATTAATTGCTTCACTTAATGAGACAACAGTAGGATGTTGTATAGATAACACAAGGATAAATAACTTAGTTTATGCCGATGATATGGTTATTAAGTTCCTCTGTTAAAGGTCTGGATCGGCTACTAAAAGTCTGCGAAATGTATTCGCAGAAACATGATATTCTTTTTAATGTTACAAAAACTAAGGTTATGCAATTCCATCCTAAAAGCTGTAATCAGCCAGCGGATGTTAGGTTTTAAATGAGAGGTGAAGTAATTGAGGAAGTACAAGAGTTTAATTATTTCGGTCAAACTATCACCAGCTCCTTGAGCGATAGTTCAGATTATCAGATATAAGAAAACAATCTCGAAGCCTTTGTGCTAAAGCGAATATGACTCTAAGGAACTTCCGGTTCTGTACAAGTGAAGCTAAAGACACTCTTTTTCGTACTTTCTGCAGTAATATCTACGGACAGCAACTCTGGGTGAATTATAAAAAAGGTTCTGGCAGAACCCTAAATTTGTTGTACAAGAGGTCTTTCAGACTCCTACATAAATTACCCCCGAGATACTCAGCTTCGCAAATGTTTGCTACCCGCAATGTCCCGAGCTTTCCGGAGGTAACTAGACGTGCTCAATACAGCCTCATGCAAAGAAGTAAAAATTAACCAACCCGATTATCCAAGATATCCATGAATCCTGCCACTTGTCTTCTAAGCTATGGAATTCATGGTATGAAAACGTTTGTCTGTAGCTCCACTTAACTTCGACATTACTATATTATTTCTCATTAAGTGTGTATATTTCTGTCCTTAGCATGTGAACTGTCATTGTATTATTAATATTTGTCATATGAACTATGGTCTGCCAATAAACCTTTTTCATTTTCAATTTTTACTGCTAAGAGCTCCACGTAGCTGTTTGATTTACTTTTTATCAGGGCTTTTTTTTTTACATAGAAACTCCTGGGATTTTGTCCCCTTGCTCCCTTTTTCAAAAGTACAGTTATTATGCATATGTTATTATTTAAATTTAGGTAATCAAATGTGAAAAATTCTTAGCAAGGAGAAATACTAGGGTATGCCCTTTTATTTATACAAACGTCTTCTATGATCGATATTCTCCATATTCCATAAGAGAAAACCAATTATAAACAGTATGGAAAGTCTGTAGATCTGTATTTCATGGAAATATATCTTCTTAATAATATTATGAAGTGTCCCTCACATCTACCACTATCTTCTGCTCTCTCTCTCTCTCTCTCTCACACACACACAAATAATCTCTTAATTTCTTGTTTGGGTCTCTTTCCTTTACTGTCATACAAGGCTCAAATGAGATTATTCTACATTTTTCTTCTGTTGTGCCCGTTTTGCATTTATGAAGTGCTCTTTTATTACACGCTTAGTGCCTTTTTGACTTTTGCCCCAGCAGTAAAAATTTCTTTAAAAATGGACTGCTTATTATTGTCTCTGCAATATGGCTCTCTCACGTATCTATCATATATAGCACAGACACCTTTTCGTCTTTCTGTTCTGTCAGCTCGTAGTATGTTGTAACCACCATTTTTTTTAATCTATGCAGTATTCGCAGTTTTCACAATCTCCTTGGCAGTCTTTAAGATGTGTTTCTGTGAGGCATGCGATGTCAGTCCTTGTTTCTTCTATAAATCCTTGCAGATATGAAGCACTTTGTTTATCGTGTCTTAGCTCTTTAATATTTTTCAGGATTATATCTATGCTTCCTGTTTGGCGTTGTCCTTCGAGTATTTCAAACTCAATTTCCTTCAGTGTTGCGTGTTTTGTATTCCTATGGTCCTCCAAGAAAACTCCGTTTCCGGTTACCTGTTCTGGTAGTTTCTTGCATGATAACGGCTCGGCTAAGAAGTTCTCAGCTGTGTCGACTGTATGAGGCTTAGTAGCCGTATTGTGTTTGCGATGTCGAGAAAATTTGATGCTTGGTTTCTATTTATAGATTTTTTGCCGTTTTTTTCTATTGTCCCTTGAGTTTGTGTAATTAATTATTAGTTTTGTTTAACCTCCTTCGCAACATCTAAGGTCATATGACGGAGGGGACCTACAGCTTATATATACATACTGTCCTTCCTTATATGTATCTGCAAAAGCTCTTTGCATAGTATATACATACAGTTCTTTCCACATTATCAGTCGGAACTTTTGCTTTTGTTGTTTGCTTCATTTACCTTTTCGGAGATAACCTCAGTCTATCATTATGATTTCCAACTTGTTTTCCCGCTATTTACTGTATTCACTCTGGTGTTTTCAACTGATCTACGTGTTTCTTTTTGTGCTTTTGTTACAATAATTTTTTCGCCTTCTTTGTGTATGCTCCACAAAGAGCATACACAAATATATATATATATATATATATATATCGGTATGTTTACTGATTGGTGCTCGTGAGAGCGGCCGCGGGAGATATCGGGGGTAGCTATAGGAATTTTGGAGAAAAACAAAGTGCCTCGTTTCAGTCGTATGGATGGGCACCTAAATAAATTTTTCAGATGGAACTAATCGAATAAGTCAATTGCAGTAGTATGGGCTAAAAATGGACAAGTGCAAGAATGTTGCAGATATAATGATCAATGTTGCAAAGGGGGTGGGGATGTTGCAAATGGGGGAGGGGGTTTGCAATGAAGGGGTGGGGGTATGCTGCAAAGGGGGAGGAGGTATGCAATGAAGGGGGAGGGGTATGCAATGAAGGGGGTGGGGGTATGTTTAAAAAGGGGAGGGGGTATGCAATGAAGAGGGGAGGGGAGGGAGCTTCGGGGGGAGAAGGGACGATGACTTCCCCCCAAAGGGGTAGCCTTAACCTAAGAGAGGAAGAGAAAGGAGAGACGGAGGAGGTCTTTTTGGGAGAAGGTGGGATGTCCTCAACCCCCAAAGGGAAACCTAACCTAAGTCTTAACCTAAGAAGGAAGGAGAGAGAGTTATTTATTCCGATGGAGTCTGCATCATTATGAACGTCCCGAAGCCAAGCAGGTCTTATATAGATGATGGTGAATTGCCAGATATCACTTATTTATATATGGAGGGGGTTACCAGATAGCATTTATTTTAATTGTTCAGGTACACATTATTAGGGTGAGTTGCTAGATACCACCATTTATCTTAATTCACACGAGTTGCCAAATGATGTTTTTATTTATTAAAGCAACATTGTCTTTCTCCTTAATGTTATTCAGAAAGAGAATTAATTATTAAAACGAAACCAATATTAACAATAAAAGAAATACACTAGACAATTGGCTAGTTAAAGAAATCGTTCCAATAACATATTCTCTAAGAATAATATTCAATTTACCATTCGCTTTCATTTATTCTAAAACCTTAGAATGTATACTGTCTATTTACTTTTGACAATTCTTTCTTCTCCGAAATAAATAAAACATCATTCTGTTTACAAAATATTGGAAATATATAGGAAACAAATATACGATGGCATGATCAAAAAATAAAACAATAGTATAAGAAATATGGACGAGGAATATGTCTATAAGAAAACAATAAACACCAAAAGAAATATTTATTTAAACGTTATTCTGTCTATTTACTTTCTTTCTTTCAAATCGCCTCTGGAAGAAACAGTGTACAAAATGCCTCAGGCCGACCGCAAAGCCTAACCACAAAGTTCCATTTGACCTAAATTCATCCCATATCCTAAGAAAAACTTCTCTTCACTTCAAATATTAAATTCATCATTACCATTACTACTGAAGTTAAGAAAGAAAGTTTTGTTTATTCTACATTGCGTTCGAAAAGTCTCTCTGCCGTGCTATGTTAAACGCACAGGAAATTGAAAAACTACAATATTTTCATTCAACCATGATTTAGTGATTTTATTACATAACCTTTTGATTTACAGCATGTGTTGAAAATGTTTTCCACCATTTTGCAGGCACAGAGCAACTCGTGATTGTTTTTCAATAAACCTTTGATTATGTAATAAGTTTCCTTATCATTTTCCCAATGCAACAATATATATATATATATATATATATATATATATATATATATATATATATAGAGAGAGAGAGAGAGAGAGAGAGAGAGAGAGAGAAAGTGAGGACGACACACACACACACACACACACATTATTGATTTTAAATCACTGTTAAAAATGATAACTATCAGAAATCAACTTAAAGGGTTTGCATCTGACAATCGGTCAGACGCAGCGCTCAACTCAAATGATGCATACAATTGTCCTAACTCTTGTATTATTATTATTCCGTGCGGTGATTTTATGAAGTTCAAGCTTATCCCCCTCCTCTCTAGTTGGCCTGGTTAAGTAGTGAGTTGTCTTCTTTTACTCTCCACTTCACATAGGTATACCCGACTCATCGGGGCTTGTTCTGTACCATGCGTCTAATATTCTTTTACACACCATAGATTTTAGTTCCCACTTTTTTTTCTGTACCGTAATAGTTGAAATTTCTGTGTTAAACTTCATATAAAAACCAAGCGACTTCTCCTAAAACTTACTACATTATTATCCCTGTCCCAGCCTTCATGCATTACAAAAGTTCTACTTTATTGGTAACCTTCGATTAGCATCCCCCCGAATTGTTCATTTTGACGAGGATCAAACCTTTCACACCGTCTTAGACCTACAGTTTAACGTGGAAACCGAACTAAGCTGCAGCACGGGCGAGGAGAAATTACAATGTCATCGCCCGCTCTCTCAACAGCGCCCAGCGTCTAATCCACTAGGATACCTAGGGTACCCATTTAACTACCAACCCAAACAGACATTCACGAACTAAATACAAATTAACGACCCTCCTACGTGAGAAGTAAAAAATCAAGTCGAATACATTAATCAAAGTTGAGGGTCGAATAGTATGGCCACAAACGTGTATTCTGTACCGTAATAGTTGAAATTTCTGTGTTAAACTTCATATAAAAACCAAGCGACTTCTCCTAAAACTTACTACATTATTATCCCTGTCCCAGCCTTCATGCATTACAAAAGTTCTACTTTATTGGTAACCTTCGATTAGCATCCCCCCGAATTGTTCATTTTGACGAGGATCAAACCTTTCACACCGTCTTAGACCTACAGTTTAACGTGGAAACCGAACTAAGCTGCAGCACGGGCGAGGAGAAATTACAATGTCATCGCCCGCTCTCTCAACAGCGCCCAGCGTCTAATCCACTAGGATACCTAGGGTACCCATTTAACTACCAACCCAAACAGACATTCACGAACTAAATACAAATTAACGACCCTCCTACGTGAGAAGTAAAAAATCAAGTCGAATACATTAATCAAAGTTGAGGGTCGAATAGTATGGCCACAAACGTGTATTTTGCAAATATTTGAAATTATCGTGGCAGAGACTGTAAAATGCAATTAACACACACACACACACACACACACACACACACACACACACATATATATATATTATATATAATATATATATATATATATATATATATATAACCAAATCCACAAGTCAGGAATCTTGGGAAAGCCGAGATTAGTATGGCCGCAAAACATAATAATGCACAAAAATCTTCTGGATTTCTTATTTTCTAATGACCTTTGTTTTACTGTGCTGATTCTGTTAATGCCAGGATTATGAAGAATAGCGGTGCTAATTTTGTTTCCTGTAGTACTGAGCTGAGCGACTATGATGAAGATATTCCTATAACGAGTTGCATCCGAAAAATTGAGGCTCAATTAGTATGGCCGCAAAATAATAAAATATTGTTGTGATAAAGATAGATGATCAATGTTCCGAAGGATATTGCATAAAGGGGAGGGTTGGGGACAACCAAGAAAAGTATGGGCGCAAATGCAAATATTGCCGTGGTAGAGATTTGCAAGTGCCAATACACGATGTGTGCATTAAATCTACGGAGAGAATATATAGACACCATTGTTCGACCAAAGCTTGGACTCATAATATAGGTATTACGATTGGTACACAAACTTATAGTCCCGCCCAGTTACATTGACAACCAATCATTAAATTTACGAACAGCCTCTTAGTCTTTTGGGGCGGTGCTTGGGATCATGCGTATAAAAGGAAATATTTTCAGCTGGGAGTCACAGTAATTGTTTTCACCAGTGAATAAACATTCCCTCCGACATGAACCACGAACTTTATAGTTTACGGATTTATATCAAGATGGTGACATTGTAACTTGTCTACAATTAATCTTTTTAACGCCGCTGACCGGGATGGATTATTTCCATTGCAAACCGTTGATGATAGTTGCAATGACGCTCCTTACGATCCGACGCAAGAGACATGTAAGTGCCTATATTTTTTTTTTTTTTTAGACAATTATTCACAAACTTGTACGTGTCAGAAAGAGGCTTATTTCGTCATATATATGGAGGGTTGAAGTAATTCACTTCATCACATTAAAAATACTTCATTTAGGTAACCGCAATTATAGATTAGTTTGCAGTTATGCTAAAATCCTGTTTTGATTCACTGTTTTTTTATAGCAATATTTTGCGTTTTTTATATAAATTTAAATGTTATTCGTAATTATCTCTTAAAGGAACTTCTCTTCGCTGTTCAAAGATACCTTCACATTGTAATACTCTTACTATATGTATACTCTGTGTATGTTTTTATTAAAAAAGATTCAGTATGAACTAATGAATTATTCTTTCTCCTTTAAGGTCCGATGAGGATTTGTCACGTGTTATACAATCTTTTCGTTTAAGAACCCCATGTCATGGACCTGGATACGGAGGTAGAAGATTTACCGAGGAATCAACCCAACGAATGTCACATCATTAACGAAATAATGTAAGTGTTTTTTTTGTTTGATCTTTTTCGAGGGAAGAAGACACAATGTATTTTCATCTATTTATTAAATGAAAGAAATCGTGTTTTTAGTACAATAAACATCTTAAACTACAGAATACACAAACTAACATTATTGGTTACAAATATATATACACACACGAACAAAACATCATACTATACAACGAGTACACACAATCGGAAAACGGCTTTTTATCTATCTGCATATCATTTCATCAATTTATTAAATGAAAGAAATCGTGTTTTTAGTACAATAACCATCTTAAATTACAGAATATACAAACTAACATTATTGGTTACACACACACACACACACATATATATATATATATATATATATATATATATATACACAACAAAACATCATACTATACAACGAGTACGCACAATCGGAAAGCAGCTTTTTATCTCTCTGCATACCATTTCATCGTTTCGTTGAGTGTGACACGGGTCGAATAATTTTAAAAAAATTATAAAGTCTTTACCGCGTGATATATGCATGAGAAATGAAAGGCAGTACATTCCACACGTATTACTAAAATATCCTTGTAACCAGAATGGGTTCCATACAAGTTCGTGGATAAGCAACTGGCCGAGAAATTTTACAATACAACTATTATGAATAGAATGTAGCGGTAACCATCGTTATACACGGAACATCTTTGCATGTCTGTTAAATCTGCTTGCCAAATCGAGTCAATCGAAGCAGTTGTTGTCTTGGCTGTTTTAAACCTTTTCTCACAGGCTTATGAAGTGTGTAAGGGTCCTGCTCCCGCAAAAATCTCTCAACATCTTTTTTTCCTACTCCGTAAACACTTCTGTACAGTCTATCTACGCATCTGTAGGAACCTGGGTTAGAAATGTCATAATAACGTCTTCTTAATATGTTAGCCATTTGCGTATTTTAGAGGCAGGTGGCTATGGTTGACCGTTGTTTAACCTCTTCTTTCTCCTCTTCAAAGGTTTTACCGCCGGGGCTGATGGCGTCTTCAATTGTGTCACGTGCGTCGCATGTTCCAAGTCTTTTAACCTGTTCAGATTTCTTATCATTGTTTTGGAGACATGTATTTGTTGTAGTCTTGCTTTAATATGCTTCCATCCTGATGGTGAGGGCCTATCCCACTTTCTCACCAGATCATGGACGATGTCTACGATATTCGATCCCTGTACCTTTACTCCTTCCACAATGATCTCGCCTGTATCGGTCCATTGTATGACGGGTTCCTCATTCAATAGATTATAAAGACTTAACAATGTATGTGGGAGGGTGCCTTTTAATACATGCTCGATATGTTGTGTGGCCGACCGATTAATCTTTGGTTGGTCAGCTGTATCGTTGGACACAGGTCCTATGCCACCATGTCCATCGCTCCCCGTGCTGTGCCTAATAACCACGGGAATCTCTGTCTTGTTCTTATAATTTTCGCACTCTTGAAGAAATTTCTGCAGAGCTTCTTGGTATAAGATTCTTTTCTCATCATGTGTTTTTCCACTCTTTAATAGGGCTAGCAATTCGCTTTCCATTCTTTTAAGCCTGCTTTTTCGGGGATCTAGATCCGTGTCTGGATTCTTTGAACTTTGCAGCGAAGCATACACCTCGTGTGGAATCACTACCACTTTCTTCATTATATTAATCTAGTCAGAAAAGCGCCCAAAACTGAAAATAAGATCAGTGGAGATTGTTCATTGATGCATCTCTGTACAGTGTTAAGGGTGTACTGCTACACAATGGGAACACAATGCTTTCTGTTCCGATCGCTCATTCAATCGTCTTGAGAGAAACGTATGACAATTTTGCTTTTATTCTGGACTGTATAAAATACATTGAACATGAATGGCTTATCTGCGCAGATTTGAAGGTTGTGGCTATTCTCAATGGATTGCAAACTGGCTATACGAAATACATGTTTCCTATGGAAGTGGGATAGCCGAGCAAGGTTTGAACACTACACATGCTCAGTGTGGCCGCCGCGAGAAAATTCCTCACGTGGATCTCACAATGTTATTCACGAACCACTAGTACGAAAGAAGGTTATCTTGCCGCCACTTCACATAAAACTAGGGCTGATGAAACAATTTGCAAAGGCCTTGAAACAGGATAAGCCTGCCTTCAAATATCGAAAGGAAAAATTCTAAAAATAAGTGATGCCAAGATTAAAGAAGGCATATTCGTCGGCCCTCAAATTCGCCAACTCATGCTAGACGAACACTTTGAAGCGGTGATGGATGAGGTTGAGTTGGCAGCCTGGCGTGCATTCAAAAATGTGTGCAGCGATCTACTAGGAAAGACTAAATACGACAACTATGCTGCACTTGTGGATCAACTTATCAACTCATACCAACGTCTCGAATGTAAGATGTCATTGAAAATTCATTTTTTGCATTCACATCTCTCATTCTTTCCGGAAAACGCATCTGCTTTTAGCGACGAACACGGGGAGAGATTCCACCAGGATATAGCACAATGGAGAGCCGATACAAAGGGAAGTGGAGTCCTGCTATGCTGGCCGATTTCTGCTGGAATTTAAAGCGTGACCAACCAGAAGCATCACGCAAACGCCAGCATAAATACAAATAGTGAGTTGAAAACAGTATAATACGAGTTTTATGTTAATTTTGTGCATATATGTTGAAATATAGCAATAATTAAACTCTTCCAAGTGAAAAAGCCTATCTGTTTATCAATATATTCTTAGTTTTTGGTATGAAGATTTTAAGCAGTCATTACAAAAAAACGTGACGTGATAGAAAAAAACTATTTTCAGATTTGGAATAACCTCAGTCTATCATTATGATTTCCAACTTGTTTTCCCGCTATTTACTGTATTCACTCTGGTGTTTTCAACTGATCGAATCAGCACACTCGAAATATTAAGAATGACCGAATGTTATTCCCGTTTTTTTTTCTGAACCGAAAATTTGTTGTACAGTTTAATTAATAATAGTTATAAACTGTCGATCGCAAATATGAAAAGTTGGCGATCTTATATAGCCCTTGTCTTTAGATTTAATTGATCGATCCAAAATCAAATGCAGATTCCATTTTGGCATCACAATGTCAGTTGGAAACCTACAGATATTTCGTCAACGGGAAATTCATCGACACTCAAACAGCCTAACTTAATCTAACCTATAACCTCATCCAGTGTTCCCAACCGGTGTGTTGCAGATGACTCGTGAAGGTGCTGGAAATGTCATTAAAATAAAAATAAGTAACTGAAAATTCAAAAGTTAGTGAAGATAAAGAAATTTAAAATGAAACAAAACATTCCCAAATTATTACGTCCATACGGAAATTGTAAGGGCTCATTTTGAAGTTATGTTGAGATTGGGGGAGGAGAGAACTGGATGTTGAACAGTGGAAGGCTGTGCGAGAACGCTAGTTCCATCGATTGTGCAAGGCGATCGATCGATCGCGCAGATCGGTCGTTTGCCCGTAACATATATATAACTAATGCTGAAAAAAATTTTACTTTCTAATTTTATTATTTGTTTCTTTTCGTTTATCTGAATAATAAAGGACGACTTATAGCTTTCGACTATAAATGCAAAGTTCACCTCTGTTTAATACAAAAATATGCAGTTAAACATACTCAATATAACTCCTTCTGTCTGTCATTGCGCATTTATGCATGTTTCACTATACATACAGGACGAACGACGTGTACTTCAGATTTTTTTTTCTACGGACACCGTGGAAAGAACACGCTTTACTCTAGAGGTCCTAGGATTCCCAGCTGCGGAACACTGTAGTAACTAAAGTGTTCCACGCATATTACAATCAAATTCAAGACTGCAACCTCTAGCTAGGTCTCGGGCCTTTTCTATCACTGAACCTAATCAGAAACATCTTCCAGCTGAGTTTAGAAGAGAGAAATTATGAGCCAAATAGAAGCTATAAAGTCGCAACCACGTTCTTCGGTAGCTTGTTGTCTGTAGAGTTTAGAGTAAATTAAGTTAAGTGTATAAAGTCTTGCGTCATATTCATCAATATTAAATAAATGATCACTAGCGATCGAAAAGCTCTCGAAATTAAAGCGATATCCGCTCTGAATTGATTGTTCGAGTCTTTCGTTATATACCTTCAGAGGAGGAAATTGTAGACACCAATCGACCAAGGAAGTACTCCGGGGGTACTTTAGACAGAAGATAGGGAGTACTGGAACTCCCGTTTCTCCTGTCACTGTCCTCCTTAGCTGATCGTTTTCGGTGTCTCATCTACCCTGTGAGCAGTCCAGCACGCTCTCAAGCACACACTTCTCTCCTTATTCCTCAGTGCATATACATGCATCTTACACATTACATAATCTTTTCAAAATTTAAAAAAAAAATGGCATCAACTTCAAGAGCCTCGGAGTCCCCTGTGGTGGGGACCCAAATGTACACACTTCTGACTACCCCGCTGCCAATATCGGAAACGCAGACCCGGGCATCGGGGCTGGATCTGCTACCGCCCATTCGAAATGATCTGGGCCTCCGCCTGATTCACTTTTCATAAACTTCTACAACATTCGTAGCCTTTTCTCAAATTTTCAATCTGTTGAACACCACCTCTCCTCCTCTAAACCTCATCTTCTTTTCCTCCCTGAAACTCAGGTGTCTGGAACGACTGAGAGCAACCCCTTTTCTGGCCCCTCTTACTTTCTTTATACTCAATTTTACTCCAAACGCGGATGTTGCGTATATGTAAGCAATGATCTAACTTGTTCTCATATTCCCGAACTCGAATCTTCCGAATTCTATACCCTCTGGCTACATGCCAATCTTAAATTAAATACATCTGCACTGTTTATCTTTCTCCTAATTCTTCTGACTAGCTAAAATTCTTTGACTCCCTCACTTCCAAAGTGGAATACATTCTTTCCCCCTCTTCCTTTGCTAAAATCCCCATTTTAGGAGATTTCAATGTTCACCACCACCTTTGGCTTTCCTTCCATTTCACTAACATCCATGGTGAACTAGCTTACAACTTTTCTATCTTAAATGACCCAGAGCAGATTGTACAGCACCCTACTCGTATCCCCGATCGCCCAACATTCTGGATTTATTTCTTACCTCTCATCCTTCTTCTTAATCTGTGAAACTTTTTTCTCTGTTGGGCTCCTCCTGTTTTCTGTCCTATCGCTCCAATTTGGCCTTTGGATCCTCCCAAGAGGAAGCGCCTTTGGCACTTTAGCGCCGCTGATTGGGAGGCCCTTGGGCAGTATTTCTGTGGTTTCCCATGGAATGATTACTGCTCCCGCGGCCGGAGCCCTTCTGAGTGTGCGGAGCGCATAACGGAGATGATTCTGTTGGGCATGGAGGCGTACATCCCATATTTTATTCCTACTACTAATGCAAAAAAAACCTTGGTTTAACTTTACTTGTTCTAATGCTATCTGCAACAGAGAGGAGGCTTTCAGAAGGTACCGTCGCTAACGAACTCCTGACTCTCACTCAGCATATATTTCTGCCCGGAATCGTGCAAAATCTGTTCTTCGACTCGCCAATAATTCCTTTATTCGACAAAAATTTGAAAACTTATTCGATTCTAATTCTTCTCGTTGTTTCTAGCATCTAGCTAAGAACCTCTTCAATAACTTTACTGCCTCTTTTTCCCCTCCTCTTTTTCATTCCGACGGCACAGTTGCCATCTCTTCTCCTGAGTAAGCTGAAATATTCGCTCAAACTTTTGCTTGCACCTCAACTCTGGACGATTCCGGCGCTGTTCCTCCATCTCCTCCTCCCTCTGACTTTAATATGTCTGAAATTAGAATATCTTCCAAAGATATTTTTTCTGCCCTGTCTGGGCTCAACTCTAGGAAGGCGCACGGTCCTGATGGTGTTCTTCCTATTGTTCTTAAGAACTGTACTTCTGTGCTGACACCCTGCTTAGGCAAACTCTTTCGTCTTTGTCTCTCATCTGTTACTTTTCCTTCCTGCCTGTCCCAAAGAAGGGTGACCGCTCTCAGCCCTTCCAACTATCGTCCAACTGCTTTGATTTCTTGTCTTTCTAAAGTTTTTGAATGTATCCTTACTAGGAAGATTCTTAAACCGCTCTCTCTTCCCACAATCTTCTTTCAGATCGTCAGTAAGGGTTCCGCGAGGGACGCTCGACTGGCGATCTTCTTGCATATCTCTCTGACTCTTGTTCATCCCCCTTTCAGGATTTCGGTGGAACTTTTACTATTGTGCTAGACATATCGAAAGCTTTTAATAGAATGTGGCACAAATCTTTAATTTCGAAACTGCCCTCCTTCGGTTTCTATCCTTCTCTTTGTGCCTTCATCTCTAACTTCTTTTCTGGTTGATCTATAGCTGCGGTTGTAGATGACCACTGTTCTTCTTCTAAAGTTATCAACAGTGGTTCCTCATGGTTCTGTCCTGTCACTCACTCTTTTCCTTTTATTTATTAATGATCTTTTAATTCGCACTTCCTTTCCAATCTCTTAACATTCTTGGCGTTTCCTTTTCTCGTGATCTTCCCTGAAAAGATCACGTATACTCTCTTTCTAAAACAGCTTCTAAGGCGTTAAGTGTGCTGTACCACCTCCGCAGTTTCTTCACCCCTACTCAGTTGCTGTCTCTGTACAGGGGTCTTGTTCACCCCTGTATGGAGTATGCTTCTCATGTGTCGGGTGGCTCAACCCATACAGCCGTACTTACCTGGTGGAATCAAAGGCTTTTCGTCTCATCAATTCCCCGTCTCTTACTGATTGTCTTCAATCTCTCTCGCTCTTCGCCGCAATGTTGCCACACACTCTCTTTACTATGACTAGTACAACGGACACTGCTCTTCTAACTGCATGTCTTCTCCTTTAGGAATAGCACGCAGCACCAGACTTTGTGCACTTTCTCACTCCTTTTCTGTCCAACTGTCTAACGCAAGGGTTAATCGGTATTTTCAATCTTTCATCTACTCAACCTGTCAAATCTAGGACAATCTTCCTCAACCCATCTTTCCTCCTGTCTATGACCTCCCATTTTTCAAACGCAGAGTGTCTAGGCATCTCGAAAACCCCCAGCCTTGATTTTGGCTCTCTTCTTCTTCTAATAGGGGGGGGGGAGCACTTTTGGGGGCATTCGCCCTTGTCCCCGCCTTCCTGCATAAAAGAAAATACTCGTATGTTATGTCCCCCATTAACACTTCCTTATACGGAATGACGACCCAGAAATCCGCACCATCCCCATCATTGGCCTCAAGCCCAAAAGCAATGTGTACGCAAGCTTCCCTACTTTCGTTTAACTGCATAGGAAAACTCACAATGCGCTGGATGATGTTACCAGCATAGACTTGAAGAGGATAGATTCTAACTATATAACGGTTCCTCTCAAAGAAAATTAAATGTATCTGCGGGATCGAATTACCACCATTACAGAGCCTACCTTCAAGCTCTTCTAAATTATCTACAAGCAGCTAAGGATACTTATCTATAAGCCTCAGGATTTTATAGCGGTGATTCATTAAAAGCAGTGAAGGGAAATTTTAAGAAATTGAAAAGCAAGGTTTTTGACGGTTTTTCACATTTACACACCGACATTTTCTTCCAACCTAAATTATTACTGAACTGCGTGGATATTAAAATCAAACTCGTACGCACACCTCCTGAGGCATGCCAAAACTTGCCGAACTGAGGAACCATAATTTCAATACAACGAAAATAGATTTTTAAAATAATGACATCTAATTCTACTCCTGGTCTGGTATGAGTGAATTTATTGAGGGAATTTTATTTTCTTCTCTTTATTATTATTATTATTATTATTATTCACCTGTCAACCTAAATGGCCTCTACACTGAGATTGGAATTTTCATCAAGATATAGAAAATTCTTCCATCGAGCAAGTGCCTTCAGTTGACGATAATATTTTCACCAAACTTCGATGCTTGATGAAATACTGTTCGTGGAACTGATGCCTTGAAAATAATTTAATTAAAGGGGTGACGCTATCTATTGGAGGAAATGTCAATTACATTCCTTCTTCTTCTTCTTCCGCAGCTTATTATCCCATCTTTACATGGGGTCGCTGTTTTTGGTTCGTCTTCTCCACTCTCCTCTGTCGTATACTACGTCCTCCTCCAAGTTCTTCTCCCTGATGGCCGCCACCACACAGTCCCTCCATCTCGTGTTCGGTCTTCCTCTTCTTCTCCGTCCCGGCAACTCCATCTCCAGCAATCTGCGCCCCACATACTCCTCCTCTTTTCTCCTGACGTGTCCATACCACCTCAGCCTGGCCTCCTGCACCTTCTTAGATGCTTCCGCCACCTTCACTGTTCCTCTTATATGCTCATTTCTGACCCTATCCCTCCTCGTCACTCCACACATCCATCTCAACATCTTCATTTCAGCCACATCGATTTTTCTTTCATTGCTCTTCTTCATTGGCACAGTCTCCATTCCATAAAACATTGCCGGCCTCACCACTGTTTTGAATACCTTTCCCTTCAGTTTCACTGGGACCCTCTTATCACAGAGCACCCCTGATACGTCTCTCCAGTTCTTCCACCCCGACTGTATTCTACATTTTATCTCTCTCTCTGCTCCCCCCTCTGCATCCACTGTTGACCCCAAGTATTTAAAATACTCCACCGTCTTAACACGCTCTCCACTCAATGTCACTTCCCCTCCTCGGTCCTGGTGCACATCACATCTCATATATTCGGTCTTCTTTCGGCTAATTCTCATCCCCCTACTTTCCAACGCCTCTCTCCAATTTTCCAACTGCTGCTCCACCTCCTCTTTCGTCTCCCCACTCAACACAACATCGTCTGCATACATCATGCACCACGGCGCCTCCCCTCTAATCCTGTCCGTCAACACATCGAATACCACATTGAAAAGGAAGGGGCTCAAAGCTGATCCTTGGTGCAGACCAACTTCCACCCAAAAGCTCTCTGACACACTCACGCTACTGCTCACCTTAGTTGTTACTCCCCTGTACATCCCCTTGATCAGTTTAACATACTTCTCCGGTACCATCTTTTCCCTTAAGCATCTCCAAACTTCCTGCCGTGGTATCCTATCATATGCCTTCTCCAAGTCAATAAAAACCATGTGCAACGCCTTCTGCCCCTCTCTGTACCTCTCTGCCAACTGTTTTAATACAAAAACTGCATCTGTCGTTCTCCTTCCCGGCATAAATCCAAACTGTTCCACTGACACTTCCGCTTCGTCTCTCAACCTACTCTCCACTATTCGCTCCCATATCTTCATTGTATGTGATATTAGCTTGATCCCTCTATAATTCGTGCAATCTTGTACATCTCCCTTCTCTTTGAATATAGGCACTATGATGCTGGTCCGCCACTCATCCGGAATCACCTCCTGGTCAAACAACTTCTGCATTAGATCCCACACCAGATCCACCCCCTCATCTCCCAGTGCCTTCCATGCCTCGGCTGGTATCTCGTCTGGGCCAGTCGCTTTGTTATTTTTCATCCTATTCAGAGCACGACTCACTTCCATCCTCCCCACTTGTTCTGTCATAGCTACATTTGGTAATCCATTCTCATAGAAAGATCTTGGGTTTTCTTTATTTAATAATTCCTCAAAATATTCCTTCCATCTATCCTTTATCTCTTCATCTCTTTGCAGCACCGCCCCCTCCCTTCCCTTAATTTGTTTTACCTGTGTAAAGTCTTTTGTCGCTCTATTTCTGCTCTTAGCCAATCTGTATATCTTCCTTTGTCCTTCACGATCCTCTAAATCCTCATACATCTGCTCTCTTTGCCTGTTTCTTTGCTTCTTTATATACCACCTTACACTCTTCACTCCTCGATTCTTCCCATAACTTCTTAGTTTCTCTCTTACTACGTAGTGCTCTTTGGATCTCATCACTCCACCACCATCCTTCCTTATCTTCCTACACTTTACCTGATGTTTCCCCCAATATGTCTCTACCTGCCGTTCTCATGACATTCGCATTATGTAGCCACCAATCCTGTACATTCTGTTCATCAAAATGGATTTCACTCAACACTCTAAATTCCCGTTTCTTCCCCTCCTCTCTCAGTTTGTACCACCTAATTCTCCTCACTTTTGTTCCTCGGGTCTTTCTTCCTCTTTTCAACATCACATCCATGACTACCAACCGGTGTTGTGGCGTCACATGGTCTCCTGGAATAACTTTGCAGTCCCTCACCTCGGCCAATTGCGCCCTCCTATACAGTATGAAATCAATTTGCGATGTTCTACCTCCACTCTTGTACGCAATAACATGCTCCTCCCTCTTTCTGAAAAACATATTTACAATCGCTAGATCAAACGATACAGCCATATCCAACACTCTCTCACCGTCCACGTTTGCCTCTCCATAGCCATGACCACCGTACACTCTGACCACTCCATCGTTATGATCACCAGCGGCAGCGTGTCCATTCATATCCCCTCCCAACACCACTCGTTCGTCCTCGGCAATACTCTCCATTTCTTCCTCCAATAACCTCCAGAATGCTTCCTTAACGTCGTCCGGTCATCCACTTTGGGGTGCGTATGCACTGATTATATTGAGTACATGTTCCCCATAATTCATTCTCAAAGTCACCAGTCTATCTCCTCTTCGCTTTACTTCCACTATGCTATCCTTCAATTCCTTCGCCAATACAATACCCACACCATTCCTTCCCTCAACCGACGCCCCACTGTAGAACAATTTATATCCCTCACTGAGTTCTCTTGCTTTGTTCCCCTTCCAGCGTGTTTCTTGTACACACAACACCCCAACTCTCCTCTTCTTCATCAACTCCACAATCTCTTTTCCTCTGCCAGTCATGCTTCCAACATTCGGCGTCGCAATTCTCAGGTCCACCCATTAAATTAAATTAAATTCCATTTTAGTTTATTTTCATTAACCGAGTGTAAGTACATGCATATTTTTTTGTTAATCAGGAAAAACAGGTTAACAGCAACTTAAGTTTTAAATTTAAATACATTAGAACTAAATTTACCTTACCTTAGTGGGATTCGAACCAATGCCATTGAAAATTTGAATTTTGTGAGTCGCCAAGTTACCCAATCGGCAATGGGAAGTTAATGTACAATAAGAGAGTATTGTATATACTGTACATATGCTTTCGCAGCGGTTTTAGTGAGCATACTTAAATACGTATACGGTTTCTGTTCATATATATATATATATATATATATATATATATATATATATATATATATATATATATATATATATAATGAAAAAATCAACAAAAGTCACTCTTCACGATAATAAAAGAGATATTAATTATCATGAGTGTTCAATGATTGACCGTTTATAACCTCGATGAAAATTCCAGTCTCAGTGTAGGTAAGAGAAAAGATCGTCAGGGAGGGGCAGACGCCCCCTAGGGGGCTACAAAGGATTGTCTATGGCCCCGTCGACATGAACGTATGGTGTACTCCATATGCGGTATGAAAACGCTTCGCATCAAAAATAATTTTATACATCCTTTGTAATTTTCAACCCTAGAATGCTAGTGTGTCCTGTTACAATAAAAGTACGTGTGTTTTTCTGGAAATGATGTCTTTTGTTGTACGCAAGTTAATTTTATTACTGTTTAGTAATAATAGAGTAAATTTTTTAATTCAACCTATAAATGTACTTTTCATTGTGGGGTTACTCGACTCACACTAGTGGCTGTGTGTGCGGTTTCACACTGGCTTTTTAGGGCTGAACTACAAATAAACTCGAAAAATGTAAATTTACTAAAAAAATAAATAAATAAATACAAAACTGACTCAATTACCTTTTCATTGGAAATACATTTAAGTATGTCGAGGAAGAAAGTTAATGGCTGCATTTTTTAAAGATTTTCTCAAGTCATGAATATTTATTGAAAATGGTAATTTCTGATCTGTTTTCGATGCTAAATAACTAAAAAGGAAACGCCTTTTCGAAAATTTGTAGGTATAAAATGAATACATCACCACTTTAGACCTGCGCCTATAGTCAGTGGGTAACACCATCTCCGGAAACGCGAAGCGAAAGCAGTGAGGTTGGGAATTCGATCAAAATCTACCTAATACCTCGTTTGTTAACACTCTGGATTTTAAATTATAATTTTTTATACGCCCAAGCGAATTAAACAGCTGGCAGGCTAGTGACAGAAAATGAAAACATTATGAAAAAATTTAAAATTAGGAATTTTAATGACGAACTCAAATATCCAGTGTTTTACACACACACACACACAACATATATATATATATATATATATATATATATATATATATATATATATATATATATATGGTAAACCTGGTAAAAGTTCCGTGCGTCGGGCTCTCTTCACACAAAAGTCAAGCTAGTGGACCCAGCTATAAGCTTAGCCTGAAGGAGGAGCGAGTTGCTTTCTTGCAGACTCCATCGCACACTCTCCATCCCCTTTGCATAGTATATGCACACAGTTCTTTCCACGTTATCATTCGGAACCTTTGTTTTTGTTGTTTGTTTCCTTTTCTTTTTCGGAGATAACCTCAGTTTATTATCGTGCTTTCCCACTTGTTTTTCGCTATTTACTCTGTTCACTCTGATGTTTTCCAACTGATCTAGTGTTTCTTTTAGTGCTTTTGTTACAATAATTTTTTCGCCCTCTTTTTTTGTCGGTATTTCGTCATGTGACATGTTTGTATCTGCTTCACTTTTCTTCGTCTTCTTTTCTGTTTCTTTCTACTCATCATTTATATTCTCTTCTTTCGATGATTCCTCAGTATTTCTTTCCGTTTTATGAACCATAAACAAGTTTATTTCCGTTATACATCTTTCATAGAAATATTTTACTCCATTTAAGATGGAGGTGGTATGACATCAGTAGAATGGGCGCAAAAGGAGAGAGTGCAATGCAATTGCAAATGTTGATCAATGTTGCAAGAGTGCCAGCACCAGTGCCATTGCCAACCCCCTTGTTGCAAGGTACCCCCCAAAGGGGGAGGGGGTCGTTGCAAGAACAAGGGTTATGCAACTTGGAGGCTGAGTTATCCCCCCAAGAGAAAGAGAGGAGAAGGAGAGAGAGGAAGAGAGGTGTTAGCGTGGGAGGAGCCAAGCGCATATTAAAACAACGGCCGCTCGGCTGAAGTCTTATAGGCCCCTAATCAGCCATTCGGCTTAATCATCCAGTGCCTCCAGGCACTATCAGCCAGTTGGCACAGTGTATACCTCGTTTTGGCACGTACACACACGTCTATACGCCCATAAAATATTACGCACACACGATTATCTGCGCCGGATTCGAGACCCGGTGGGGGTGCGTCCTTCCACGGTTGGTAGATAAATGGGTAGCCAGGGTTCCCTAGCAGGGATCTCTCTCTCTCTCCCTCTCGCTCTCTCTCTCTTGCTCTCTCTCTCTCGCTCTCTCTCTCCCCCTCACCTTCTCTCTCTCCCTCTCGCTCTCCCTCTCCCTCTCTCTCTCTCGCTCTCTCTCTCTCTCTCCCTCTCTCACGCTTATATACACCCCGTTAAAAAGTAGGTCTATGGCTGGGTGAAAAGTTTTGCCTTCACCAGAATGAACAATTGGGCCGACGCTATCGAAAGCAAAGGTGATCCTATATATGTACAAATCTCTCTCTCTCTCTCTCTCTCTCTCTCTCTCTCTCTCTCTCTCTCTCTCTCTCTCTCTCTTCAACAAATCGTTGGAGACGGGCCAGGTGCCTGGTGGCTGGAGGGAAGCTAATGTGACCCCTGTCTTTAAGAAAGGGGATCACGAAAGTCCAGGGAACTATCGTCCCATTAGTCTCACTTCGGTTGTAGGTAAATTATTAGAGGGGATAATAGCGGATAGGATCGTTGACCATTTGGATTCCTACAAGCTGCTTGGGGACTCCCAACATGGGTTTACACAGCATAGGTAGTGTCTCACCAACTTGCTCGAGTTTTTCCATGTCATGTGGAGTGAGTATGATAAGAGTAGGGCGATTGATATACTTTATCTCGAATTTTAGAAAGCCTTTGATAAGGTACCTCACCGCCGGCTAATGGCCAAAGTGCGGGTGCTGGGTATCGGTATGGAAGTAGGTAGGTGGATTGAAAACTGGCTGAAGAATAGGCGGCAGAGGGTTGTAATTAAATGGGCTAGTTCGAGTTGGGCCTCGGTCACTAGCGGGGTTCCTCGGGGTTCCGTTTTGGGGCCACTGTTGTTTGTCATTTACATAAATGATATCGACGGTGGCATCGTCAGTAGGATCGCCAAATTCGCTGATGACACCAAGCTTGGGGCCAATGTTGGAACGCCCGAGGCGATCGAGCAACTGCGTGCGGACCTACGTAGGATAGGAGAGTGGTCCGAAAAATGGCAAATGCCGTTTAACTTGGGTAAATGCAAGGTGATGCACATTGGCTACGCCACTCCCAAGTCGGACTACTCCATGTTTGGGAGTAATATCGAGGCGACTGATTTGGAAAAGGACTTGGGTGTGCTAATTTGCAGCGACCTTAAGTTTACCAAACAGAGCGTAGAGGTGGAAAAGAAAGCCCAGAAGTTGTTGGGTTATATCAGGAGGCAATTTCGATTTCGGAACAAGGCGATTGTGATCTCTCTGTACAATTCTCTGGTTTGGCCGCACCTGGAGTATGCTGTGCAGTTCTGGTAGCCCACCCTCAGGACAGATATTGAAAGGCTGGAGCGAGTGCAGACGAGGGCCACAAAGTTAATCTCTTTCGTTAGGCATATGGGCTACAATCGACGCTTACGCGCCCTGAATTTGTTTTCGCTGGAAACTCGGAGGCTGCGCGGTCAACTTATCGAGGTTTTCAAGTTCTTACGCGAGTTCAACAATGTCGATTTTAGAAGCATGTTTAGTTTAAATGATAACCCAACTCGCAACAGTGGCTGTAAGTTGGATTTGAAACGGTTTAGGACTAGTGTGTGTGGGAATTACTTTACGTATAAGATCTGTGATACGTGGAACAGGCTACCTTCAGAAGTTGTGAACAGTTCTTCTGTGGATCTGTTCAAGAAAAGGTTAGACCGAATCTTGCAAACCTTTTGCAAGCATGTAACTCTCGCTCTAAGTTGGAGTGTAAAGCTTGAGGGAAGTGGTGAGAAGGTAAGACGGTATAATCAAATTCCCCTTTAAATATTTTTCTAATTAAACGAAGTAAACAGCTGAACAATAGGTCATAAATATTTATGGAATATATATATATATATATATATATATATATATATATATATATATATATATATCTTAGATAAACTTTTTTCCGCTAGTTATGATCTAAACTTTGGGGTTAATGATATGCATCCATCACACATCTCTTATTTTTTTAAATTTATCTATTTTATCGTATGAGAATTCCGGGATAAAAATAAACTTTTACAGCGGCGAGAGCAAGCTTCGCGCACTGATGAGACGTTTTATATTTCAGAGGCTGTAAATTTTCCCGATCCTATTTTAGATAGGGCACCATAAATAAATTCACAAACCATCCTCGTCTCCCTCTCTCTCTCTCGCTCTCTCTCGGGCCGAATACAAGATAAAAAAATGCGTTTCTTGCTCTCTACGAATGGGAATATCTGACACGCCCCAAATTTCACGGGACAGCCAACCACAGCCCTGTGGGCGGAGCCCAGAAGCTATGTTTGGCCGCTATGCGGCGGGGCGGGCTACGCGTTAAGCCCCGCCCAAAATTCACCGATAGCCAATAGGAAGCTCGCGTTTCGTGTGTTATAGGTTGATCGCGATCCCGCTTATAAAAGGGACACTTTCATCTCAGGACCTCATTTCAGGATTTTTTTCGCTTAGTGCTTTTGAAATATACACCATGAGCCAGTTATACAGCTCCCCCGAATTGTTTGAAGATGGAGATTTCTACCCAACGGCTGCGCTCCACCTTTTCAACGCTGTTGACCAGAATGAACTTCTCTCAACGCAGGTTGTTACAGACAGTGAGAACGATTTTCCCGCTAACGATTTAGAGATGTAAGTAGTTAATTTGTGATTATGTACTCCGGTTCATTCATTGCATGTACGATAATTTTTAAAATTCGTGGTATTTTCTCTTATTGTAACTCTTTGATTAAACTTTATTTTTACTTAACTTTATTTGATTCAGCATTTTAATTATTCTCCGAGATGTCTTAGCACACCCACCTAATCTCCCTTTTGAGCTGTAAATTAGTGCACTTGCTATTAATTATTGTCTGTTTCCTTCGTGGTTATTTCGGCATATATATATATATATATATATATATATGGTGTGTTTTTATTTGTACATTTCTCGATAACTTAAAAATTTAGAGAGCTTCCAAGTAGGATTTTAGAAATATTAAAAACTTTTAAGAATTGCCTGCGGGCCCGGGATCGAGACCCGGTGTCAGCAGACGATGTCTTAGCACTCTTACTTTTGAAAACTGTCAGGATATCTGCTTTTTTATTATAATTTGCCGGGCTTCCTGTTCGGCATTTTCTCTCATTGTAACTCTTTAGTTAAACTTTATTTTTACTTAACTTTGTTTGTTTCAGCATTTTAATTATTCTCTGAGATGTCTTAGCACACCCATCTAATCTTCCTTTTGAGCTGTAAATTAATGCACTTGCTATTAATTATTCTGTTTCCTTCGTATTTTTTTCGGCATATATATATATATAATATATATATATATATATATATATAATATATATATATATATATATATATATACAGTATATATATATATATATATATATATATATATATATATATATATATGTTACGCGCAATCTATGAAATTGCGCATTTCATGTAAAAAGCAGAAATTTGCATTTTTCATGAAATCGGGTGGTCGTTTGCCAAATTCATGAAATAGGCAGGAACAATGCAGTTTTCATGAAATACGCAATTTTGGTTTGCGTTTTACATGAACTTTCAAAGGCTGAAATGACAGTTAAGTCGCCAATGTCAGTTTGCGTTTTTCATGAAATAGGCAAAGAATGAAACAACAGTTGCCTGGTTTCCAGCCTTTAGGCATAAACACCAATTCGTCAGGCATCCCAGCCAACCAACCAACCAACTAATGACGTCATAGGAAATCTGTAAATATGAAGGTCAATGTCAGTGTTAGTGTGTTTGTGTTACGTTATACGTTGAATAATGGCTTCCATTTGAGAGGATGACTACGAGGAAAAACTCCTTAAAATATTAAAAACTGCAAGGTCCAGGCATACGGAAAATAGAGAAATTTACCACATAAGGAGTACTTTTGAAATATCATCATTTGGAGCAGTTCTAAAAAAAATCAGGAAAGATGATGGTTACACGATCACGGGTTCAGGACATTATTCGTTCGGTCCATATATCGACAGGTAAGGACAGTAATCGTATTTATTTACAGATATTCAATCGATCAATAAATATTACTAGCTACACTTTTCTCATAATCTTGTTCAGACCTTAAAAACTGTACCAACTATATGCATTTTTTTGTTTTCTGCTTAGTTGTTTCTACTTGTCTTTATAGCACATATAAAATTATACTGTATCTTACAGACCATGCAGGAGAAAAGAAAACATGGAAACAACTCAGTGACATATGATAATAAAAACCCACTCTAATAGACAACTCAGTAACACCTACGACAATATTCCTCTACTAGCAGTTCGAGAATTCATAACTTCATGTGAACGATGTCTTGAGAAGAGGAAAAGAAAATAAACCGCCACAGTAAATGTTCTTTGTTCAATTTTAGTTTCTGATTTCAACCAACGTGAGCAGGTCGATTTGGTGGATATGCAATCAATGAAGGACTGTTCATTTACGTTTATCATGCATTATCAAGAGCATTTAACAAAATTTCACTTTCTTCGGCCATTGACATCGAAACGTGCTGCAGAAGTTGTAAAAGAATTGCTGTTCATTTTTCTTGACGTTTGGGGCCCCAAAATCCTTCAGTCAGACAACGGCGGGGAATTCACAGCCGAGGTTATACGTGAGCTTTCCTCACTTTGGCCCGAACTTGTACTCGTTAATGGTCGTCCAAGGCACCCACAGTTCCGAGGATCAGTCGAGAGATGTAATGCTGTATTGAAGGATAAATTGCCAGCGTGGATGCGAGACAACCATTCTCCAAGATGGGCAATAGGTGTTACATTTGTACAGTGGCAGATGAACATATGTGTGAGTGAAGCAACTAAAATGCAGCCTTACAAAGCAATGTTTGGGAAGAAACCGATGCTTGGATTGAATACCTCGGTACCTCATGATTTCTTAGAAAAGATTGATAGATGAATTGCGGAAGAGCCCTTAAAAGAAATGTTAGAGCAAACACAACGAGAGGCAGAGGAAGCAGTACAGGAAACACAACAACAAGAAGAGGAAGCAGTACAGGAAACACAACAAGAGCCAGCGGAAACAGTACAAGAAACGCAACAAGAATCAGAGAAAGCAGTACAGGAAACACAAGAGCCAGAGGAAACAGTACAGGAAACGCAACAAGAAACACAGGAAGCAGTACAGAAAACACAACGAGAGGCAGAGGAAATAGTACAGGAAACACAACGAGAGGCAGAGGAAGCAGTACAGGAAACACAACGAGAGGCAGAGGAAGCAGTACAGGAGACAGTACAAGGGGCAGAGGAAACAGTACAGGAAACAAGAGGCAGAGGAAGGAACACAACAGGAGAGCACATTTACAAGCATCAGGACCCTTGCGGCTACAAATCTTAAGAAACAAGCAGAACGAATGTTAAAAGCTCAACCCTCAAATTGGCACAAGTGAATGTGAATGATAATGTACTCGTTCCAGTCTTTTCCTTTGACAGAGGGCGAGGAGATCCAGCAAATCTTATTGGTGTAGTAATCGAGAAGAAGAAAACGGGGTACATGATTGGCACAAGAGTAGGAACTTTGAACGGTTTCTTTGAAAGAAATCAATTAGAGCTAATAAAGTATAGAGGAATTACGAAAGAAATGGTGCCAACTAATAAAATATCTATTCGGGAAGCAGTGCGGCTGGAATCAGTTGGTAGAGGTCAACGTATTTGTAAGTGGTACTGCCAATCCACCTGTCTGACAAAAAGGTGTTTCTGCCTAAAAGCTGGAAACCTATGTAACAGTTCATGCCATCCTCGTCATGCGTGTAAAAATGCATCTGACTGAGATTGACACTCTCTGTATATTCATATTTCTGTATAGAACACACTTTGGTTTGGTTTGCTGGTACTCTGTTGTTTTTTCTATCTCAAATAAATTGTTTTTTCTCATAATATATATAATATATATAATTGTTTCGTTTCATTCTTTGCCTATTTCATGAAAAACGCAAACTGTCATTGGCGACTTAACTGTTATTTCAGCCTTTGCCAAGTTCATGTAAAACGCAAACCAAAATTGCGTATTTCATGAAAACTGCATTGTTTCTGCTTATTTCATGAATTTGGCAAACGACCACCCGATTTCATGAAAAATACAAATTTCTGCTTTTTACATAAAATGCGCAATTTCATAGATTGCGCGTAACATATATATATATATATATATATCGTGTGGTTTTATTTGTACATTTCTCGATAACTTAAAAATGTAAAGACAGCTCCCCAGTAGGAGTTTAGAAATATTAAAAACTTTTAAGAATTGCCGACCCGGTGTCGGCAGACGATGTCTTAGCACTCTTACTTTTGAAAACTGTCAGGATATCTGCATTTTTATTATAATTTGCCAGACTTTCTGTTCGGCATTTTCTCTTATTGTAACTCTTTGATTAAACTTTATTTTTACTTAACTTTATTTGATTCAGTATGAACTAATCATGTTAACTTCTCCTTATAGGAACGATGCAGAACTTGATCGTATTATAGCTACTTTTCGTCTTGATGAAGGGGGAATAAATGATATGGATGCTTCTCCGCACAGCCAACCCAGCGACCTGAACACAGAGGTCGAGGTAATGGCTCACATCCGTCCAACGAATTCCAGGTCATCGAGGAACTAATGTAAGTATTTTTGGGGTTAAGAACAAAACACATTGTATTTTCATTTAATTTATTAAATGGTAGAAAACATGTACAAAGCGGAACCAGTGTCCATTAAATAAGTCTTAATGACGACAAATAAGTCTTTACACAATGCAGATATACACCTTTACACAATACAGCGGGTGCTAACATATGGGAACCTTTTTTTATGTCTGCATACTAACTCGTCATTCATTTCAGTGTTGCACAAATCGAATAATTTTAAAAAACTTATAAATCCCTTCCCACGTGACATGTGCATGAGAAATGAGAGGGTGTACATGCCGCACGTGTTGTTATAATATCCTTGAAAGCGATACGGGTTCCATACAATCTCAGGTACATGTATCTGTTTGATAAATTGTACAACCACAGGATCGTTCCAGGGCTGAGTGCTGAGTGAGTCGTTGGACTAAAACGGAATTTTCGAGTGGTCTATAGGTATAGGACCTATGTGCCTCTCAGAATTCAACCGGTTAGTTCACCTCTGCATAGAATTTAAACGACGTACCGGGGGGACCCGGGCTAGGAAGTTCCCCCATCCCCTACCGGTGTTGGAGGTGGGGTTTTGAATCGTAACCGACCACGTGACCTCGGGGAATGGCCTATGATTCCAGTTATGAGCTAATGATTTTGAAAAAAAATTTCCATCAATCTTTTAGCTAATAGCGTCCTCCGAGGCGTAGGTTCGGTAATAAGCCCAAAAATGCCACGGGACACGTGGAGATTTTTCTCGATGTAGCATGTAGCTGCATAAAGTACCCGTACGTAGCCGTTTATTTAAATTTTAGATTCCCGTGATTTTATGGTAGTTTGTATGTGTTAAAACGCATCTATGAAATGGTAGGTCCAAGGGCGTGCTTGCCCGGCCACATGATCCTCAAGCACCTATGCGTTAACTAATAAGTAGCGCTAATAGGCCTAATGATTTGGCCAAAAAATTTTCAGCAATCTTGTAGCTAATGCTTAGGCATAGGTTCGGTAATAAGCCGAAAAATGCAAGTCGCAGATTGGGCTACAGAAACGTCGTATTCTTGTGAGTTTCAGTAGGTAGGTAAATTTTTTCTAAGAGGTGAGCTGGTGAGTTTTAGTCCTGCGAATCTCACTAACCTACCAGCTGAATTAATTCCCGTAGCAATGTGAGCCTGACGTCTGCCTAAAGGAAAACTCACAATTTACCCATTGGGTATTGTCGATGGTCAAAAATAGTACATTCTTTCCCTATTTTTAAAATAGATTGTAAGCCAATGAATCCCCTCACCCCCCCACAATGTCGGTGTTCACGATAATCCCGTACCAGTTTCTCGTAGTTGGCAATTTCAATATTTCAGTCTTCGCAAACACACGGATAAATTTGGAGTGTGTGATTCGATCACTTTTCAGCACTCTCTGGAGTGTATTCGCGTCCATTTTAAAAGTCTTTGACCACGTTCCTGAAACGATCAACTTCTATTAGTGCTTGTGATTCGAGGTACACGAGTACACTAATAGGGACGTCTATAGGCTTGGCAAATTCCAACCTGACTGAAATATTCCAGCTCTGTTGTGGCGTTAAGTGTGTATTTACGCCAGCAGACAAGTCAGGCGTAACACCAAATGAATAAATGTTAAATTTTTCGGCAAATTTTTTCTGCGTTACGCCGAACCCGAGTTCATCATAGGTACCTGTATTATGAGCCAGACTACTATAAGCTCTCGCGCAGAGCGGGAACACAGCGTCTGATGAGTAGTCCGTAATCATAGTCCTACCCAATGCGACGCCATTTACGTATAGAGTTATATTTTTAAGACCGAAATTCTCGAATTTAAAGACACTCTTTTTATATTTTCCATTCGTCAAGGCGTGGTCCTGCATTCCAATTAACATCCTTTTAGGTAGGACTCCAAGGGCCACGTTTTCTAGTTGTTTAGAGGCCAACCCGGCGGGCACCGTGTATAGTTTGATCTGTACCCTGTTAATTGGGTATTTTACTGTGGCGTGTATTAAGTCTTTCTCAATTTATATTTGTTTTGGCGAGCTTAATTTCACTCGGCGTATACGAAAATACGCCTCCATGATGTGAATCACAACGGGTTTCGCGCCCTCTTCTTGATCAGATCCCAGATTTATGCAGATCTCAGGACTCGTGCGGTTGAGCTTTAGCTTCAGATCGATGCCGTTCATAAGCAGTTTCTCCTGGAATTTGAAATCTGTATGAAGACGTCCAAAACACTCGTATATCTTTTTTTTAGAATTTTTAAACTTATCCTTTATACCATTTTCATCTTTAGTTTAATAAAAGCCCTCGGCTGTTAAAAAGGTGTCCTTCGCTTGTTTTGAAAAGTTGAGGACATTTTCCAGATAGGTTCGTAGGTGATAATACTCCGTTCCTGCCGAGATGTTAACCTAATTTAAATACACCTCACACTGGCTGAATATGGAGTGTAGAAAGTTGGTTTCAGGGTAGGCAGAGTAACTATCACCGCAGTCCGTTCCATCTGAAAGGGCTATACGCAGTTTAGCATACATGTGCATGCAGCTCGGGTCAAAAAAGTAAGGGCCTGAGCTGGGTATCACGAATTCTATAGGGGCACTCGGCGAACTAATTGTGTTTAATGGGTTAATTGTAATAATATCGCTATGCTCAATAGAGACCTGAGTTGAGGGCATATCAAAGAGGGACAGTTCCGATTTACAGCATTGTAAACTACAAGGATGGATGAAACGCGCCATGATGAGTCAGAAATAGTACCACCTCTCTTGGCAACTATTAATCAACCTATGATTCGTGATAGTAGTGTCCTCAGCTTATATCAGTTAAATAAAATGATCAGCCATAGGCTTCATACGCTTAGAGCACTTCTTTTTTGATTTCCTTTTACGTTTAGCGCCAAGTGATGGTAACCCCTTCTTCCTGGCAGCTCTCTTCTTTCCGCCACCACGCATTTTTCTCTGCTTATTTGATGATTTTGTCCCGTGTACGTTTTAAATGTTTTTTTGGAGCTTCTTTAGGCTTAGTTCCACCCATTGTCTTCTGCCACGTTAAAACCTGTTTGTAACGCCTTCCTCCCTAGGTATCTAGCACTCCTCTTCAACAGTAGGACAGCGGTGCGTTGTATGGATGGAAAAATGGATCCAAACCCACCCCCACGCTGATATCTCACCCATCGATAGACTGTGAATGGCCTTCGAGTCATTATAAACGACGAAAGTGTAGTTTTACTGTTAAGCTCCCATCACCAAATGAGAAATTTTTCCCCTCAATCGTTCTTATGTATATCGAGATGTTGGTTAATAGATTAGTCGCAACATTCACATAATGGGGCTTGGCATATGTAAGGCTCGAACTTTTCCCTCTATGGTTGGGGATGTGCGCAATGCGCAGCAGGCGCGCCTGGGTGTCCCCAACAAATTTGTGCTCTACGATATTATTGTAAATATAGCACAGTCCAACAACTCCTTTATTTACTTCTACAGTTCTTCCATGCTGTTTACAATTGGTTTTCTTTTATGGAATATGGAGAATAGTGATCATAGAAAACGTTTGTATAAATAAACGGGCACACCATAATATTTCTCCTTGCTAAGAATTTTTCACATTTGATTACTTAAATTTAGATAATAACATATATATAATGACTGTACTTTTGAAAAAGGAGGGCAAAGGGCACATCACTGCTGGGACAAATGAGGTTGACTGCTGGAGCAATATGAAGGACCACTGGGACAAAATCCCAGTAGTTTTTATGTAAAAAAATGCCCTGTCACTACCACCTTTGACTTTCCTCCTATTTCACTAACATTCCTGGTGAACGAGATTACAACTTTTCTATCCTATAGTACTGCACCTCACCGAACAGGACTGATCGCATAGTATTGTCTAAGGATGACTAATATTTCGCACTCATTGATTCTTCTAAGGATCAGAAATATGATTTGCTCATTTTCAAGAGTTAAAAATTTGGAGACTAACTGGAGTTCACATAAACCCACCTCATACGAATCACGCTCCAATTCAATGGGTCCGTGGAGTTCCGTCAAAACGTTGGCCAGGGTGTTGTTAGGATGTACAGACAGAGAAGAAGAGGACGGGAGTGTGACATAGAAGATGCTAGGCGCCATGTTGCATACTACTTAAGCTTCATTATTGCAGCAGCTTTTATATAGGTGTTGAAGCTTTCTGGGTAAACCAGCCATTTCACCGGTACATTTTTCTCTTTCCTGAACCTTTGCTGCCTAAAATTTTTTAAATTTTAAACACACTTTTTCCTAAATTAAATGTCACTTTCTGCAACTCCTCGCGGTAAAAGCCTCCAGCGATCTCTTCCCCATTCAAATCTTCAACGTAATACATCATTATCTCGCCTTTAGGTCTCATAGCACGAACTTTAAAAATCACGTGTCCATCCTTGCTCAAATCCCTTCGCGAATTTATTTCCCGAACGTGATAGCCTTACATAATCATTGATTTTGAAATGTGTAGAGTGTGGTGGCGGTGCTCCATCTCTTCTCACCTCTGGCAGCGTACCTCTTTCTAAAACTTCGTTAGGTGTTGTGCCAATCGTACGGTGGTGTGAACGGTTGTATGATGATGCCAATGACCCGAGAACGTTTATATATCTGTATGTGTTTTTATGTGTAAAATAGCGATGCATGCGTTCCTTTATGGTACGTTGAACTCTTTCAGCTAAAGAGGCCTTATGTATAGAACTGCTAGTGTAGTAACTGATATTAAACTCTGTCAGCATGTTCTGAAAAGCGCGACCTATAAATTCTTTCCCCATATCCATACAAAAATAGCCAGGAACCCTATCTTCTTTTAACATCAACGTTTTGGTCGCTTTAGCAACTGTTTCAGGCGATTTATTTTTCAGTGGAATTAGCCACAGATATCTAGAGAATACATCTATTATACACTGAATATCTTTGCACGTCTGTTAAATCCGCTTGTCAAATAGAGTCAATCGAAGCCGCTGTTGTTTTGGCCGTTTTATACCTTTTTCTCACCAGCTTATGAAGTGTATAGACATCGTGCTCCCGCAAAAACCTCTCAACATCTTTTTTCCCTACTCCGTAAACACCTCTGTACAGTCTATCAACGCCGCCATAGGAGGCGGGGTTAGAAATGTGATAATAGCGTTTACTTAATATGTTAGCCATTTGCGTATTTTAGAGACACGTGGATAAGGTCGGCCATTTATTCTCTTCTTTCTCTTCTTCAGAGACGCTGCTGTTGGGGGCGATGGCGTACTCAGTTGTGACACATGCGAGAGACTTGTTCCAGGTCTTTTAACCTATTCGGATTACCTATCAATGTTTTGGGGACATTTATTTGTTGTAGTCTTGCTTTAATATGCTTCCATCCTGTTGGTGAGGGCTTGTCCCACTTTCTCACTAGATCATGAACAATGTCAACGATGTTGGAGCCTTGTACCCTTGTTCCTTCAACAATGACCTCGCCTGTATCGGCCCACTGTATGATGGGGTCCTCACTCAATAGATTATAAAGACTTAAGCCTTTATTCTTCAATGTATGTGGGAGACTATTTTTTAACACATGTTCGATGTGTTGTGTTTCGTAGTTCTTTGGTTGGTCATCTCTAACGTCGGCCCCAGGTCCTGTGTCGACATGCTCAGCGTTGCTCGCGCTGTGCCTACTAACCACGGGGAGCTCTGTCGGATTCTTATAATCTTCGTACTCATGAAGAAATTTCTGCAAAGCCTCTTGGTACAAGACCCTTTTCTCATCAGGTGACTTTTCACTGCTTAATAGGGCAGGCAACTCACTTTCCAATCTTTTAAGCCTACTTTTACGGGATTCTAGAGCCGTGTCTGGAATCTTTGAACTTTGCAATGAAGCATACACCTCGTTCGGAATCACTACTACCTTCTTCATTATATAAGGCTAGTCAGTAAAGGACTCAAAACTGAAAATAAGATGGGGAGGAATGATCCTCCTCTTTGTACAATAATTCGCTTTTTCTTACCCATAGTTTGAATTATATGAGCGAGCGCTCGTATTATGTTCTTGTAACGACGTAAGCGAGCCTTCTGAGGGGGATTCATTGGCACATTACATTTTATAACATTAAGACAGATTTCACAGATGCATTTTAAAAAGTCGGAGTCGATATTTTTAACAAACATCTGTTGCAGTGCCCGGGGCAATCGTTGATAGATTTTTATTAATTCACGATATTTCTTCAGCCTATTTGTCATTCTGGAATATACACCGTCTCAGGTTCGTTTGGGAATATATTCGTTCTTCGAAGTACCCTAAACATGTTTCGCGGGTGAAGGTCACAAAGCAAATATCCATAACGCTGACTTGTGCCTTCTTTATAAACCTCCGAAAACTCCTTACGTTGATTCGGGAACATTTGATTGGCTAATACCCCAATTTGTGATACATCTCTACGTTGTACGAATAAGATTAGATATTGTGTATTTAACGACACATCGCACATGTATCTATTTTTTTAAAATAGATTCTGGTTGATGAAGAATACGCTCATGTTAAGATGGTGGGAGAACACTGTAAATGTCTCGACAAAATCCATTTCCAACATGAGATCGTCAATTACAATAACTGTATGCTCATTACCTTTTAACGAATTAACGTCATATACACCTTGTGGAAAAAATTCATCTTGGTACTCGTTGAACACTGACTGATACGTCGAATAGCACCATATTACTTTATGCACAAATTTTGAGAACATCTCCCCCTTATCTTTAATGATTTTAAGCATAAATACAGTTTTTCCACATCCTGTAGGGCCAGATATAATACATGTGGAGGGCTTGTGAACCTGAATTTTTCTACAGATTCCATCTCTAACACGTCACACCCCTAAGTGGGTCATTTACAAAATATTACAAATTTTGAGTGCTGTTCCTTATATTTTGTTTTTCTTCTTCCACAGAACCGTGAATGACGACGATGTACAGCCCCCATCATCGATATCACAGACGAACCCGATGACCGTGCAGCTACAGAATCCTTCCCCGCTGACGAACCCTCACCAGCGACACCTGTAGCATGCGACAGTTCAAAGCGGAAGCATGATGAAGAGCCCTCCACGTCAGGTATAAAGCGTGCCAGGATTGCGCCGGTTGTTAGACCCCCAGTAATAGAGCCCCAACCCTCTACGTCTTACGACACAACCCCCACAATAGTACCTTCCTCAAATATGCCCCATTATTCAGTTCCGGGTACTTCCTCCACAGCAGCTTCTCATACTGTGGAGGATGGTATAACATTCGAGTTGGTGCGCACCGCTACCCCACCCCTGCCCTGACTAGAAATCGGTGTCAGGGTTGACCCTGGATCCCTGTATACCAACGGACTGCGGCGCGTAGTTGAACGTATTGTGGAGTTTGCCCTTCAGAACCGCGACGAACGTGAAGTCCGGACGAGGTTGTCCTTCAGGTTCGGGTCAGATGACGGGGACGTAGATGATTTTTGGGTAGTAATACCGTTCAGACGTTTGGCGGCTGTAGACATAGAATATATCTTGGGCGTATAATGCAAGCCTCTCAAAGTAGTACAGCCTTCAATATGGACAACTTCATGGTAGATATTGACAGAGTATTCCGGGTTGCGGGTCATAGTGCCACACCTTATACTCTTAATTTCAATTCTCCGGTTATTTACAGAAAGCATTTAAACGTCGATCGTGGTTGTGGTTTTATAGCAATAATCTTAGCTCATATGTTCACTGTGCTAAATAGGGACGCAAAAAATTTGGCTGCCTACGGTTGTGCAGCGTGCCCGTAAACTGGCTTCAGATTGTAAGCTTGAGTTTGAGTGTAATATGGGTCCTGAAGAACTGAGAAGGGCCGAGCAGGAAATGAATGCACGTATAGTCGTATTTGGAATGAATGATCGTCGTAGGACTGTGTATGTTTTCAAAAGCAGCGTGAGAGATCGTACAAGACCTCTACTTATTTTAGGATTGTCAGGAACATCGTATCTTCCCATCCGTAACATAAGGGCTCTCTACGCTAGTTATGATACAAGTCGAAAATATGGAAGGCTGATGATATGGTGAAACATTATAAGGTTTTCTACATGGTATGTGAGCAGTGTAAAAGCCCCAAATGTGAAAGTCATGTAGTTGAAACAGAGAAGAGGGAATGTAATGTGTGTAGACGTACATTTTTCAATAATAAATGCTTTGAACTCCATAAATCAAATGGTACTTGCAGGAAAATGAGGATTGGTAAGTGCGGCATGTTTCACATGATGGATAATTGGGGGAATTTCAAACATAAATGTGATGAAATTCACTGTTTTACATGTCATGAAAAATAGAAGGCGGATGGAGTGAAGCATATATGTTATATGAAAGATAATAAGCCTAAAACTAGCCCTTGTATAACCGTGTACTACGATATAGAAACTTAGACGAACGCTGAAACCAAAGAGGTCATTCCACATTTACTCGTAAGTCAGACTATCTGTGATGAGTGCATGGAGATCGAGTGTGGCGAGTGCCACAAATGTGGACAACGGACAAACGTTTTTAAAACGACTGCACACGGCAGCACTGTGAAACTCTGTATCCTATATTGTCAAATTAGTGGACAAGTTAAAAAAAATAACACAGTTCCTTTATAAGGAATTGCTTGAACACGAGTCTTCTGCGATATTTACAGGTGATCCCTTGAAAAGAGGCAACAAACTAATACAAATGCAGATAAGAGGTAATGTACAGTTTAAAGACACCCTGCTCTTCACACCTTATAAATTAGCAAAGCTATCCAAGGTCATGGGCGTTGCCGCTGAGGTTTGAAAAGGGTATTTCCCTTACACATTCCTCACTAACGAAACTTTGAATTACGTAGGACTACCTCCCCCCAAACATTACTTTAACTACACCAACATGAGTGATAGTGAGGGTGAAGATTTTGACCGCTACTACGACAGTTTTAATTAAGCTTGTCCATACAATATAGCCGATGAATGTGAACGTTATTGCGTGAATGACGTACGTGTACTTAGAGTATGCTTTCAAGCCTTTAGAAGGATGTACAACTGTTCATAGCCCGTTTCAAACGCGATCCTCTGCCAGTCGCGACCACGATCGCCTCAGTATGTTTTACAGTGTTCAAGAATAACTTCATGCCTAAAGACAACTTACCAGTCACTCACAGAAACAACCCCCGCAGTTATGGGCACAAGGCTATTTACTGGCTCATACACTTACAGCAAAAGACCGGGGTATACATAAAACATCCCCGCAACACGGGTGAAGTACCCGTTAGGGTCAATGGTCGTGTTTTCTGGGTTGATGGCCTAAGTGAGGATCCAGCCACTGGTGAGAAGACTGTGTATTCCTTTAACGGCTGCTGGTGGCATGGATGCCAGCGCGCTGAATGTGCCGTCACAGGGAACCTTTATGGAAGATCCCACGCCGACAGCCTCGCATGGACCCGTAATATGATGCACGGATGGAAACAGATGTCCAGTACCGTGAAGAAATAAGGGCCATCAAACGTTCAATGGTGTTGGACCCCCTGAAATGGGGTGACAGCTTGTTTGGAGGGCGCACAAACCCATTCAAGCTATACTTTCCGCCTACGGAGAGCGTGAAACTTATGCTCTTTATACCCCTACGTGATGAAGAACAATCCGTACCTAGTAGGTACGCCTGAAAAAATGGTGGGTCCCACCATACCAACCATCGAGGAGTTTTCAGCTAACTTGAATGAGCGCTACTTTGGACTCTCTTTCGTAGACGTGCTCCCCCTTCGCGATTTATGGATGCCGATCTTACCCGTCGTTATAGATCACAAGCTCATGTTTACCCTGTGCGTGAAGTGCGCAGAGGAGAACAACGGTGATTGTAACCATACAACCAACCAGAGTAAGATCAGAGGTGTATATACAAGCCCTGAGCTGGTCCTAGCCGTTCGCCATGGGTACAGAATATTGAAGATACATGAGATGTGGAGTATTCAGAAGCCACCCAACCTTTTCACACCATATATACAGTAAACGCTTTTTTGAAGGATAAAGTAGAAGCATCAAGATATCCGTGAGGGGTTGATACCGAAGATGAAAAAACGGCTTATATTCAGCGTTACCGTGCCCATGAAGGCATACAGCTTGACCGTTTCCAAATTGTTAAGAATCCTGGCAAGCGCTTTAGTGCAAAGTTGTGTTGTGTCTAAACAGTCTTTGGGGTAAATTTGCACAGAATACCGGCAAAGGGAACGTTCATTTGGCACAAAGTTATAGTGAAGTCTGGGATTATGTCATTTATGTCAACGTTCCCTATAAAGAGGTTATGGAGATCGTGAATGTAGGTAATACTTACATAATAAAGTACATCACCGAACTGGCCACAGATACCTCACGGGTTACAAACACCTGTAGCCAGCTTCACAACGGCCTACGCCCACATCAAACTTTGGGGTCTACTGCACTCTCTTGGAAGGAGGGTGCTGTACGCTGACACAGATAGCGTGATATTCACAGCGAGGGAGGGTAAATACATGCCTCTATTGGGGAATTCCTCGGAGAGCTAACTGACGAGATCAAGGATGAGTATGGTGATGGTGCACACGCATACTCGTTTGCATCAACAGGGCCAAAAACGTATGGGGTACGGGTGAGGGTGGGGGATGATATGAAGTATATCGTGAAGGCTAAGGATATCACGTTTAACCATGCGAACCGTCGAGTCGTTAACTTTGACTCGTTGAAGGATTAGTGTGCTTGGAAGATTATGGTGACCATCCACCCCAACTGACTGTGGGGACGCACAATTTTCGGGCGCAGAAACTGGGGTGTGTGAAGGAACTTAGGGGCACGAAGGTGTGTCGTAACACCTATAGGAAGCGTTACCAGGTGTCTGGTACCTATGATACCGTACTCTTTGCTTACTTTAATCCTTGATTGTATTTATATATATGTGTGTATTGTTAACGATATGTTTATTTATCACGTATATTTACTTCAATTAAGGTTTCATTTTCTCCCTTGCGTGCGTGCGTGTGTGTGTGTACAGTAAAAAGCTAAGCTCCGCCCACTGCAAGATCGGTCACGTGACTCCTGCCACTACCTGAGCATATCTCTTTCCCTGCGTGCTCAGTTGACCTATGCATACCCTTGAGCTCAGACGTGTATTCTCCCGCGTAGAAGAAAAATAGTAATGGCTACCTTTAATATTGCGTGTTCAACGTTTATGAAGTGGTATTCGGCAAAGTGACAAGATGTGGTGGATACTGAAAAACTCCACATTCCCCCTCCCTTGATACTTTTAAGGCTACATTGAGCCGTGCGAAGGACCAAGATGTTCAAATACTCTACGGGTATTCTGGCGATTGCATTGTAGGATTTCTTAGTACAAACGATGTATTGAAGTATGTTGTAGACCTAACCTTTATAAAAGCTCACATATATCGCGAAGTAGAAGAAACAACACGTTCAGAAGATAAGCAACGGCTATGGATAGTGAGTCTTGTTGATGAGTGGTATGACAAGCGATATTATATCATGTTACATCATACCGACTACTCGTACCTTACGGTTCAGAATGTAAATCTTGTCATCATGGAGAATCTTGGGTATTTTTACCACTATATTACTATATATCATGACAAGGTTTGTAGTGAGGTTGTGGCTAATGGTCTGTGTGAGTTTTTAACAGACTTTAGAGACGAGTATCGCTCGAAGAGCTGTATTTCTATATAATGAGTAGCTGTCGTTACGACTTGGAAGATTATTTCAATTGCCGCTATGCAGAGTGAAGAAGAGTTCACGATTGAAAAGCTTGGTACGGTAAGAAAAAACCCTCGATTGGAAAGGAGTGTTCATAAACTTGTATTTAATAATGATGTTGTGGTTAACGATGACCTCTTTCTGCGTGCTTTTGATTGTATTCTAGCCGTGTTTAAAGATAACTTGCCAGCCGAATGTAAAGTGGGCACAAAAATAGTATTGAACGATATGAAAGCCATTTATGTCGCGTATAGATATCCGTATAACTTGAGTGGTGAAGTAATGGTTGGACGGTTTTACCGTGTAGTGCAAAGTAATAACGATGTGAATGTAGACTCGATTACGTGTGAGTTTAGCGTTTTGCGCCGTAGAACAAAGTATTTTGATGTATATTTATTTCTTTAATTATTTAATTGTGTGTATATATATATGTAATAACCTGCTCCCTCCGAGTTCGGGCAACGTCAGGATGTTACTAGAGAGAGGGTTATTACTTCAGTACTCCTGGATGCAGAAATAGTTTACTCTTCGTATTCCCACAATCGAGGAGTACTGTGTGGGCCCGTGTTTTTCTTTTATCCCAGTTATCAAAGCCCAAAGAATAGAAAATAAACACAACGGCTTACATGATCTTTAATTTGAATATAGGCGAGATAAATAGAATGGATTAGCATGAATCAAATGTTTCTTTTATATAGAACAGAGAAGTACTAATAATGATATAATGATAGAAATAATACAAGTTGAAATTCCCTCCGGTCTTCACTTGGATAACTACTGAAACGCAACCCAGCCTGTCTCGCTACTAACGGAGCGCTAGTGAGATTCTGCAAGTTATATTCGGGAGGTAATAATAATAATAAAAATAATACAAGTTTCATAATGATAAAATGTCGAACCCCTTCTAGGACGCCCTCGAGTCCGTTCTGAGTCCCCAGACTTATATGAATCAATTCCAAACTACCGATCTTTCTCTCTAAACGGTCAGACTTCAAATTGATACCCAATCTTCCAATTCTCAAAAGCAATTCCCGTTAACGGACCGAAACCCTTCGGCCCGGAGACCCTCCTTCATGGATCTGCCGTAAGGGCGCTGATCTCCTTCTTATATAATCGAAGGAACGGAACCTGGCTACGCCATCACGCAAGCGGTTGACTTCACCTGGGAGCATTGTGTTTCCCAAGTGAAATCAAAGAAGCCGCTTGCGTCACAGCGCGTGACTTCCGTTGGAAGGAAACGAGTCATACATAGCTTGGGAAATATTGAATGAATGAAATCACTATAACAGTCATCATATATATAATATATATATATATAATATATATATAGTTCCTGTACTAATATGCAACTGATTATACTCCTTCGTTTTGTATATTATTATTTTCAATATATTTAATTAATTAATTAATATAACTGTATATATATATATACAAAAAAATTTCCTGTGCTAATATATTGATGGTTATACTACAACGTTTTGTATATTTTTTATTATATATTTCTCGTTCGTATTTCTTATGCTATTATTATTTTTTCATCATATATATTCCATTGTATATTTATTTTGATTATATGTTCATCGTTCGTATTTCTTATGCTATTATTATTTTTTATCATATATATTCCATTGTATATTTATTTTCTATATATTTCGTGAAATTGAATCCATTAATTCATCTAAGCAAGCAGAATGATGTAATGGTGTTTTATTTAATTCTTTTGGTTGTACACGACATTTGATTACAGCAAATGGCTGCCTTCTAAAACGGATTTCTAAGCAAACTGTCAAAAATAGCTGGATAGCACAATCTGGCAACCATAATAATATCCACCTGAACAAGCCATTTAAGCCTTCTAATCAACTGGCTGTTTAAGCCAGAATATATGTTTTAATTAAATAAATAAACGGAATCTGGCAACTCAATAATGTACGCCTGGACAAGCCATTTACGCCTTCTAAGTCAACTGGCTGGTTAAGCCAGAATATATGCTTTAATTAAATAAATAGCGCAATCTGGCAGTTCAGCCAGCTAAGCCAACTGGTTGATTAGGAACATATTAAGATAACGGCCGCTCGGCTGAAGTCTTAATATGCGCTTGGCTCCTGACAGGCGAACACTTCTCTTCCTCTCTCTCTCCTTCTCCTCTCTTTCTCTTGGGGGATAACTCCGCCTC
The DNA here is from genome assembly GCA_023014485.1 of Bathynomus jamesi. Classification (NCBI taxonomy): domain Eukaryota; kingdom Metazoa; phylum Arthropoda; class Malacostraca; order Isopoda; family Cirolanidae; genus Bathynomus; species Bathynomus jamesi. The sequence goes on along the minus strand of JAJOZX010000573.1, from coordinate 671,601 downwards.
CAATTTGCATAACCCCTTGTTGCTCTTGCAACATCCCCTCTCCCCCTTTGTTGTATAACATCTTGCAACATTCCCCCTTTGTTGAATAACTTATACAACATTTCCTTTGCAACATTGATCAACAGTTGCAATTGCATTGCACTCCTTTTGCGCCCATACTACTGACGTCTATAAGAGTGATGTCTTCATCACTCCAATTCAGGCAGTTAAAATCAATGAGAAATTGAATAAAATCATATCTAATTGCCCTCGATTCATCCGTTGCATTGTTGCAAACTTTGAAAAACTGTAGAAGTCGGTTAGCCATTTTTGTGCTATTTATAAACAATATTATATAAAGATTGGTGAGCGAAAGATTTACTCAAGAAGTAGAAGGTGAGGTGCGGGGGTTTTGATTATACGGTTGAGGGATTAGAGGGAGAGGGAGCTCCGTTACTTAATGGGGTGGGGGATGTTACTCGTAGTGTATGTCTACTGATTGTGGTGCTCGTGAGAGCGGCCGCGGGGGATATCGGGGGACGACTACAGGAATTCTAGGGAAGAACAAAGTCCCTTGTTTCGGCAATATAGATGGGCACCTAAATGTTTTCTTTTTTCAGATGGAACTAATTGAGTAAGAATAATTTGCTTTGTTTTACTTTTGGTGGTATACTGTATGTGGGACTTTTGTCATTTAAGAAAATATCACTTTGCGTATTAGTACTTAACAAATGATAACTTACTGCTAGATTTTCACTATCAAATAGTTTTATGCAGACTTCGATTGAAACACGTGTTATCGCTACACAAGGCAGTTATATATATATATATATATATATATATATATATATACCTTTCAACTTTTCAAATGTTCCGCGCGATGATTCCTCATTTCACGAAGGTCAAGCTTGTCGCCCCCTTCTCTGGAGTTGGCCTGGTGAAGTAGAGAGTTGGTTTCTTGTACTCTCCACCTCACATAGCCAGGTACGCCCGGCTCATCGGGGATTGTTCTGAGCCAGGCGTCTAATCCTCTTTTGAAGATGTCCACCGCAACACCACTCGTGTTCTTTAGTTCTTTGAGCAGCTGATTAAACAGTTTTGGTCCTCTCACAACAAAACTATTTTCTTTCAGGGTTAAGGATGTTCCCTGTCTAGCGTTTAATTTGGGAACACGACACAGTCTTCCTTTTCTACTTTCCACTGTTTGGAGAGCTATAGGGTTCAGCAAGATTAGTGGTTAGTTTCTCCATTATTTTCCAAGTGTAAATAATGGTGCATCTCACTCTTCTCCTTTCCAGTGAATATAGGTTTAATTCGCGTAACCTTTCCCGGTATTTTAGTTCTTTGCACCCATTCATCTTAGCTGTGAAGCTTCTCTGAATCCCTTCTATATAGCTGTCTAATGTCTTCTTTTTTATATGGGCATGTTAGGACCGAGCAGTACTCCAATTTGGGTATGATCAGTGTTTTCAGTAGAGGAATCATTATATTCCTGTCCCTTCGTTTAAAGGTTCTCAGTATCTGCCCAGTTATTCTCTTTAGTCTGTTTACTGCTATCTTATTTTGTGTTTCAAATTTCGCATCATCAGTCATTACAACTAAATCTTTGCTTTAGAATCTCTGAATTTCCTGTTCATTTTGGGTATAGTATTCCATAAATTTTAGGTCCTCCCTTTTTCTGTACCGTAACAATTGAAATTTCTCAGTGTTAAACTTCTTATTGTTGTCTTCCGACCACTTGTAGATTCTGTTCATGTCTGTTTGTGGAGATCCTATATCCTCTGTATTTCTTATTTTTCTACTGATCTTTGTGTCATCGGCAAAGGATGTTACTGTGCTGTCTCTGGTAATGTCCTCATCTATGTCAGTTAGCATGATTATGAGGAGTAGTGGAGCTAATACTGTTCCTTGTGGTACTGAGCTGAGAACCTCTGATTCTGAGGAAGATATTCCTTGTACCGTAACGACTTGCCTCCGCTCACTAAGGAAATTATATATCCATTTCCCTACTTTTCCTGTTATTCCCATATATTTCAGTTTATGTATTATGATTCCATGGTCACACTTGTTGAACGATTTGGCAAAGTCTGTGTATATTACATCATAGTTTTCATTACTTTCAAACAGGGACTTTTTTAACATATATACTAGCGGGCCAAATGGCCCACTTGCCCTTGTATTTGGCCCACTAGTCATATTCTATTGGCCCACTAGTCAATTTTAAGCTTTGGAGTGAAAATATTGATTCTAGCAAGTCTCCCATGCACTTGAGAAGAAAATGGGAGCAATCAGCTGAGTGACTGACTGTGGCGGTTAGAGGGATTGTTTATGTGCGTTTAGAGAAAATGGAGGTAACGTTTTCGATTTTTTCGATGTTTATTGTTGGTTTTGATTTTACTGTTACTGCTTATATAGATAGTGAATACCTGTGGATACCGAAGATCAGGTAGTGATTAGTATTTTATTTAGTGATTAGTATTTTATTAGTATATTAGTATTAGTATTGAAGAAGTAGGCAGTCAATTTACCATGTGGATCTGCGTGGTGAAGTTGCTATGCTATTGTCTGGTACTACTTTTATTTAATAGAAATTACCATTTTTGCATCTACTGTAATGTGTTTCCTTAAATTCCTTTGATTTTTATATAATTATCTGCTCTCTAACTAACTGTCTTTTAATATAAATGCCAGGTACTTGGTGTCTGCCCTTTTTAGATATATGTACCATTTTTTTTTAAAGTGGCCCACTAGTAAAAATTCCTTAAAAAAGTCCCTGCTTTCAAATGCATCAATAATGTTGTTGTAGTGTTCCATTACTTGTGATAGGCATGATCTGCCTGACCGGAATCCATGTTAATTATTATTTAATTTTTTTGAGTTTCCAAAAAGTCAGATTTTTTCTCTAACAATTCTTTCAAATGTTTTAGTGAAATGAGATGTAAGCGACACTGGCCTATAGTTTTTAGCCTCAGGTCGACCTCCTCCTTTATATATTGGGACTATGATCGCTCTCTTCTGGATGCCCAGTATTTCTCCCGTGTCTAGTGATCGTCTCCATATCCAATATAGGGGCTCAGCGATTGCAGTCTTGCAGTTTTTGATCAGTGTGGCATTCCATTTGTCCGGTCCTGCAGCTGAGTGTGTTTTTAGTTTCCCTATAGCTTGTGTAATATCATCTGTCGTAAAGTCGAAGTCCGTTATACTTTTCTCTTGTAGTTCTTCTTCAAAGAACGCGTTTCTATAGCATATCAATTTGTCAGTTTTTGGGATACTGAAAGATGATTCGTACTGAGCTCTTAATATTTCAGATACTTCTGTTAGATCATCAGATAAAGCATTGTCTTCATTTTTCAAAGGTCCGATAGTTGTGTGATTTTTCGACTTCCTTTTTGCAAAATTATAGAAGTACTTTGAGTTAACTTTTATCGCTTCAATAGCGTCGCTTTCTTCTTTTTTTGTATGATTCTCAATTAGTTCCCGTATGACGCAATCGATACTCTGCAATTTATCTTTTCTGTTTCTGATGTTGTTGTCTTTGCAGTTACTTAATTTTGCAGTCACTCTTTTTCTCTTTCGGCACAAATACCTCTTTTGTCTCTCGAACCTGCTTCTCTTTCCTCTTTGTTGCAGTTTTGGGACATGTCTTTCCACAATTTCCAGCATCTTCTCCTCTAAGGTCATTAGCATCTCTTCCGTTGTCTTGGCCTTGAAGATGGTTTTCCAATCTATTTCCAATCTTTGGAGTGAAAATTAAAAATTTCAAATTTGCTTCTTTCTATTGTTCGTATTCTTTCCTTTCTGTTGCTTTTATATTGATTGTTATTTCACTAATGTTGTGATCAGATATTATAGTTGGGGGTATTTCTACGTTATCAATTAGGTTGCTGTTGTTTGTGAATACCAAATCTAGGCAGTTGTTTTTTCTTGTGTTTTCTGTTGTTTCTTGTGTTAACATAAATTTATCAGCTAGAGCCAGTAGAATTTTTGCCTGCTCTTGGTCTTCCCGTGTGCCCACCTTGTCCTAGTCACCTCGTGTATACGTATATTTTTTCTATCATTTTATATTTCATGACTGGACAATTAAAATCATCACAGAGAAAAATATTTGGGGTTGGAGAATGTAGATCTTCTATCCAGTTTCTGACCTCTAATAGAATCTGAGAATTTTGAAGTTGGCGTGTTCGGGGGTCTGTACCTAACAATTAGTACTATATTTAATTTTTCAACTTTTGCTGCTGCACATTCTACGTAGCTGTTTGAAGTACTTATAGTCATTTCTGCCATATGTCTTTCGCGTGTGTAAATAGCACATCCTCCTTTACGTCTCACTGTTCTGTCGGCTTGGAGAATGTTATAGTTGTCAGTTTGTATTTTGTTTTTGTCAATACAAAACTCACAGTTTTCACAGTTCGCCTGGCAGTCCTTTAGATGGTTTCCGTGAGGCATGCAAAGTCTGCTCCGGTTTCTTGCATGAGTCCTTTCAGGTATAAAACTTTGTCCTAGTCCACCCTGTTAGGGTCTGTATTGGGGAAGTGTGTGTACTTTTCAAAGAAATCACCAAACTTGGCCCAGATGACCTTTCATATGTCCTCTTCTCTTTAACATCTGATATAGGGCACGAACTTTTGACTTCATTAACACCCCATAATTAGCATAATTCCAATATGGCCGCCACCGCACAGGTGCGTAACTGGGATGGTGTATATCTCACCAACTACAACTTTGAGTTTAACATATTTGGTATGTAGATTGATAGTTTTGATGATGAGAAATCGAATGGAATAGGTTTCATGACCTTACGAGATCAAGGTCATGAGAAAAGGTCAAGGTCGCGGACAGTTTTGGCTATTTTTGGCCGGTCGATATGCTGTCTATGCCAGAAGGCGGCTGGTAATACTGTGTGTACTGCCATCAGTAAGAGGAGTGACAAGGGCGTTGGGTACAGGACCATCGCAGAAGGACTGTCAGCATGCAAGGACACTTACTGTCTACCAATGGCCGTACCACAAAATTTGATTGAGGATGACAACCTCGAAAGGACGCTCATAGACAACAAGGCCAAGTTCCATGACCGATGCAAGACCAAATTCCGGTTAGCTCGGCTGAATGAAAAACGACCCTCGCCTGACGATAATGATAGCTCAGTACATGCACGTCAAGCAAAAATTCGAAGACTGAACTCTCAAAAGACTGTTAGTGCATCTGCTGTCTGTGTGTGCTTGTTCTGTGATGGTGACAATTCTGAATTCGAGTTGCACAAAGTTTCCTCAGACATTGTTGATGTTAATGTGCGAGCTTAGGCTACTAATATAGGGGATTTTCGTATGCTTCGGAAATTATCATTAGTAGGTGATCTGTTTGCTCATGACGCTGTTTACCATAAACACTGTATCACACATTACTACAACCTAAAAAATGCTGCACTACGCAGACAACGGCGTGAGGGGATGGTCTCTCAGGCGGACCTCGAGAGCACTGCATTAGCAGAAGTAGTGGCATACATCAATGAGAACGAATCAGAGGGTCCATTTTACGTTGCTGAACTTGCTAGATTGTACAAGTCTCGACTCAGTGATCTAGGTGGAGTAGCTCCAGATCGTATTCATAGCGCTCGTTTCCAGAACAGCATTATGGCACAAGTACCATGGTTGACATGCTGTTCCGGGAAAGGAGGTGGTGCACTGTATCTAGCCAACGAAGATGCCTCCAAAGTCTCCTTCCAAAGTCTAGACGCTGCCTGCATTTCACGCTCTGACTGGCTCAGATACCACCTCATTTTTGTCCGGTACGGGCAAAAAGTCAGCGTTTGACAAGTGGTCCACAAGCCCGGAGCTTATTCCTGCCCTGCGCCGACTGATGGATAGGCCGCTGGGAATATCCACAGAAGATGTGACTACTATCGAAAGCTCTGTTATGTCACCCTACTCTTCAACGTGCCCCTACAGCGAAGTCAATCAAGAATGGCAGCATATATTCGCACGTTCTTCACGTGGTTTCGAATACTGTACCTGCCTCCAACTAAGGCCGCTCTGATAGAGCATGTTAAAAGAGTGACGTATCAGGCAGGTTATGTGTGGGGTCAGTCTCTAGTTACGAAGCAGGAGTTGCCTAGTCCTGGCTCGTGGGGATGGATTGAGACAGAGTCTGGGTGGGAGTCTTACTGGATCCCTCTACTTCGAGCGGCCAAGGCTTCAGACGAGCTTGTTCGATGTGAGTGTGGGATCAGCTGCACTGGTAAATGTTCCTGCTTCAGCAAGGGCTTGCTCTGCACTGTTCGGTGCAAGTGTGTTGGTACTTGCTATGGACGCTGTAATCCACCACCACCGATGCCCCTAGAGACCTAGTAATCAAGTAAGAATGTATGCTTTAGCTTATTTGGCATTTTTCACATAACGCTGTAAGGATTGCATTTTGATGTTCTTATCATAGATCTCGATCCTAGTCTTAATAGTTATGTTATTGTTATGATGATTATGATTTGTGTTACATCATGATGTTTTCAGAGAAGAAATCAGCATGTGTAATCACATAATTCATTCATTTCATTAATAAACCTTTCCATTTGACTGTGAAGTTGGAGTTTTTATTTCATTGTTATATTAGAAAAGTAATGACTGTGACCTTGATCTATTCCGCATGACCTTGACCTTTCAGGCCTACAAAACATAACACATTTGGTTTCTCCCAGCTTCAAAACTACCTATCGATAATGAAGTATCTCTCATATGGAGATTTAATTGCTAAGATATGCATTTTTGTAACTTTTCTGGACAAAAATTACCTTGACCTTGATCTTTTCACATGACCTTGACCACTTAATCACATTAAACAAACTCTTATTGAACTCCATCTAAAAATCCTATCTAGTTGTATGCTAAATAAGTGTAATTTTGAACTGTGGCACTTGAAAAATGCAGAGTATAGCGATTTTAGCCCAAAAATGTCCGTGACCTTGACCTTTTCTCATGACCTTGACCTCGTAATGTCATGAAACCTATTCGATTCGATTTCTCATCATCTAAACTATCAATCTACATAAAAAATATATCAAAATCGAAGCTGCAGTGGCTGAGATATACACCACTCCAGTTACGCCCTTGTGCGGTGGCGGCCATATTGGATTTATGCTAATTAGGGGGTGTTAATGAGGTCAAAAGTTCGTGCCCTATATCAGATGTTGAAGAAGACATATGAAAGGTCATCCGGGCCAAGTTTGATGATTTCTTTCGAAAGTGCTCACTAAAACCCCTTACAGGGTGGACTATCTGGGGAATGGTTTGATTTAAGGCCCTGAATTTTGGTTAGGATTATTTTTATTTTTTCTCTATCCTTCTTACATACATGTGGTTCAGATTCGTTTTCCAATGATGGTGCCGGTTTCGTTACCTTGTGATCCTCCGAGAATTTTCCTCTCTTTATCCGTTTCGATACCTGATGTCCCGATATCGCATGTAATGTCTTTCTATATGCCTTCTGTACGGCTCTCGGATCCCTGTATTTATCAATTGACTTTGCATTTACTGGATGGTATTCAATAGTTGAATTGTGTGGGCTACATCAAAAAAAATTGGTGTATATATATATATAATATATATATATATATATTATATATATATATATATATATATATATTATAACTGCAAACACGCAGTATAATTAACGTAAAGAACGACGCTTTGTATAGGAGAATTATCCGCGCAAGATGAGAGCGAAAGAACGAAACAAATGAAAAAATGAGGTAACCACCCGGGAATCGAACCCGGGATCTTCCGATTGCCGGTCAGATATGATAACCATTACACCACGGGCCTCACTCAATCAAATGTCGTAATTCCTCTACATGCGCGCAGAAACTGGATGGTATTCAATAGTTGAATTGTGTGGGCTACATCTAAAAAATTGGTGTATATATATATATATATATATATATATATATATTATAACTGCAAACACGCAGTATAATTAACGTAAAGAACGACGCTTTGTATAGGAGAATTATCCGCGCAAGATGAGAGCGAAAGAACGAAACAAATGAAAAATGAGGTAACCACCCGGGAATCGAACCCGGGATCTTCCGATTGCCGGTCAGATATGATAACCATTACACCACGGGCCTCACTCAATCAAATGTCGTAATTCCTCTACATGCGCGCAGAAACCAATGCCCCAAAGGGGCACCTCCCGCATGCCGTAACATTATATACATTATAACTGCAAACACGCAGTATAATTAACGTAAAGAACGACGCTTTGCGCGGATAATTCTCCTATACAAAGCGTCGTTCTTTACGTTAATTATACTGCGTGTTTGCAGTTATAATGTATATAATGTTACGGCATGCGGGAGGTGCCCCTTTGGGGCATTGGTTTCTGCGCGCATGTAGAGGAATTTCGACATTTGATTGAGTGAGGCCCGTGGTGTAATGGTTATCATATCTGACCGGCAATCGGAAGATCCCGGGTTCGATTCCCGGGTGGTTACCTCATTTTTTCATTTGTTTCGTTCTTTCGCTCTCATCTTGCGCGGATAATTCTCCTATACAAAGCGTCGTTCTTTACGTTATATATATATATATATATATATATATATATATATATATATATATATATACTGTTCATCCTTCCACACAATAAAGAAAGTGGGTGGTAGATAAATGGGTACCTTGGGTGGCCTAGTGGTTAAGACGCTGGGCTGCTGGTGGGGCGTGGTTCGGATTCCACGTTAAACTGTAGGTCTAAGGTGGAGTGAAAAACTTTACCTTCGTCAGAATAAATAATTCGGGCGGAAGCTAACCAAAGGTTACCAACGGTATGTATACAGTACCGTGCAAAAGGCAGAGACCACTGTCGATCTGGTAACTATTAAATAATTCACTGGTCAACAAATTGTAAGGAATTTTTTGTATCTTTAATGAAAGTAGCCGATTCTTATGTATTTTTGCATGCTGAATTTGAAAATGATAGTGAAATTGTTTAATTAGTTCGCGTTTTTAAGATATCATGGTAATTATTGTGTAAGTACTGGTAAAAATTTATCCCACAACATATATGTATTTTAAGGAGCACACTCACTTCAATGTCGTTTCCTCTTGGCCTGTCTCTTGTACTCTGACTGTGTAGTGTCTCTTATTACTGACCAGCAGAAATCAGCCAGCATAGATGAATTCCACTTGCCCTGGTAACGTTTCTCAAGAGCTGAAATCTGCTGATGAAAACGTTCCCCATGTTCGTCACTTACTTCACCAAGGTTTGCCGGGAAAAAGTCGAAATGGGAATGGAGGAAATGAATTTTTAGAGACATGTTACATCCCATTCTTTGGTACGCCTTCAACATATTATCCACCAATTCATCTGCATTTGGAGCTCTGTTGTTTCCAAGGAAATTTTGCGACACTGACTTGAACGAGACCCAAGCTTCTTTTTCTGCGCCCTCCAAAAGTGTCTCGAAATGTTCATCTTTCATCAGATTTCGTATATGAGGACCAACAAATATGCCTTCCTTGATTTTTGCCTCACTGAGTCGAGGGAACTTCTGGAAAAGATACTTAAATGCCTTTCCATCCTTATCGAGTGCCTTCACAAAATTTTTCATAAGCCCTAACTTAATATGTAACGGTGGTAGAAGTATTTTGCTTGGCTCTACTAATGGCTCGCATGAAACGTTTTTCACACCTGGCACTAAACGTTCTCTTAGAGGCCATTCCTTCCTTTCATAATGCTGTGACCTAGCACGGCTGTCCCACTCGCAAAGGAAGCAGCAGTACTTCGTGTAACCCTGCTGGAGACCAAGTAACATGCCGACCACTTTCAAATCACCACATATGCTCCATTTGTGAGCGTTGTAGTTTATGTGGTGAAGCAGATATTGCATATTTTCATATGTCTCCTTCATGTGGACAGAATATCCAATTGGAATGGCAGCTTTTTCGTTTTTGTTATGAAGTAGTACAGCCTTAAGGCTTAGCTTAGAGGCATCAATGAACAACCTCCATTCGTCATCTCTGTATGTTATATTTAGAGCATTCATTAAACCAACAACATCTGTACACACCACGAAGTCACCATGTTTGATGAAGAAAGTCTCCAACGTGGATTGCCTAGTGCGGTACATGGATATTTGGACATCATCATGAAGAAGATGTCACTGTTGAAGGCGTGAGGCGAGCAATTCTGCCTTAGACTTCGGTAAGTCCAAATCTCTGATGAGGTCATTCAGTTCGTGTTGGGTGATTTTATGCGGTTCTGTAGACAGTTCACTGGGCACAAAGTCGGTATCTTTGATGTTGTGGGATGTGCAATGTCTTCATCTGTACTCGTTACAGGATGCTCTTCGTCATCCAAATCGAGGGTGTCTGAGGAGGTAGGAGGATTGGGCACAGGTCGAATGGCGGATGGAACATTAGGATACTTGAGGGTCCATTTTTTCTTCTTACTAATTCCACGTAATGGCGGAACCATGCAGAATAAACAGTCATCCACGTGGTTACTTTGTTCCCTCCACACGACGGGGATGCCGAAGCCCACTGACCTCGGTTTCCCATTGTACCACTCAAGTAATGTAGTTGCACATGTAATGCAGCATATATGCGGCGCCCACGTTTTGTCCTGATCTCCTAATTTGCACTTAAAATAAAGGTGGTACGCTTTCTTGATGGCAGGTGTTAACGTCTTCTTTTGCGATTTTAATGTTACTTTGCCGCAAATATAGCAAAAGTTATTTGAGTCATTAACGCATTTACGTGGCATTTTGCTTATAATGTCAATGAGAAACTGATCGCAAGATTACGCTTTAACACGCACTACACTCTATATGTCATGAAGTAACCACAGGTGCAAATTACGAGGAAACACTACAAAAGCACTATGTCAAAATGTGAAATAACGTGTCACCACAACAAGCGTCACTCTAGAACTGAGCTAAAGGGATTTACGATGTACTCAAGATGGCGCCAGACAACGAGGTTGCCAAACGAGCACATTCTACAGTGTTGCCATATGTTATGCTTCAATGATATATTCATTTCAATTGGAAAATAATGAAAACAGGGCACCCGTGTATCTTCTAAACGCGAACCAATCATGCAAAATGAAGGTCATTTTCGGATTCAGCGACGTCGAATTACTAAAGAAATGATGGTTTCATCGAAGATACATTTTGGCTGTTGATTAGTGTAATCTGTCGTATGAAAATTGGTTTTGATACCAAAATACATATTAACTAGAACCTCTGGTTCATATTAACGTATAACTAAGTTATTACTTAAGTGTATAAATTGTATAAGCTGGATGATCCTCTCGTCTGCATAAATTGGACTTGAGGGTTAGTTCATTATATTACTTATAACGCATGTGTTTAAAGATCTAACGAACTATTAATGATGGATCTGCAGTAAATTCACCGAAGCTATTGTTATATCAATATTTACATTTAAAATTATTGACATATTCACTTAAATTCTGAAAAACAAATTTATCCAAAACATTTCTCATTATAATCCTAATTCATGTTGTTGTTTTCCTTCACAGGTTTAAGAAATGGCGAAACGTACAATTTCTGATGAGATTAGATATAAAATAATATATTTGCATGGTGAGGGACTGAGTCAAAGAAAAATAAGTGAATCCTACAGGTGTTTCCAAAACTGGTGTAAAACAAATCTTGGCTCGTCACAGATCAAATGGGACCCCAGCTGATCGTCCTAGATCAGGGACGCCCTCTAAGGTTTCTCCATCTGATCTACAATATCTAAAGATTACTTCCCTTCGAGACAGACGCAAATCTAGCACTTCACTTGCCGCAGATTTCGAAAAAACAACAGGTGTCTCAGTTGATCCTTCTACTGTACGAAGGAAGCTTAACTCAGTAAGTCTCAGATGTCCAATACTTGTGTTCCAAAGCATATTTTCTTCTCCCCTCTTTATTTCCATTCCTTAAAAGTGGCTCTTTTGCTACAACACGGCCTTTAAGACCTACTGAGTTAAGCTTCCTTCGTACAGTAGAGGGATCAACTGAGACACCTGTTGTTTTTTCGAGATCTGCTGCAAGTGAAGTGCTGGATTTGCGTCTGTCTCGAAGGGAAGTAATCTTTAGATATTGTAGATCAGATGGAGAAAGCTCAGAGGGCCTCCCTGATCTAGGACGATCAGCTGAGGTCCCATTTGATCTGTGACGGGCACTTATTTTTCTTTGACTCAGTCCCTCACCATGCAAATATGTTATTTCATATCTAATCTCATCAGAAATTGTACGTTTCGCCATTTCTTACGCCTGTGAAGGGAAAAAACAACATGAATTAGGATTATGATGAGAAACGTTTTGAATAAATTTGTTTTTCAGAATTTAAGTGAATATGGCAATAATTTTAATTGTAAATATTGATATAACAATAGCTTCGGAGCATTTACTGCAGATCCATCATTAATAGTTCGCTAGATCTTTAAACACATGCGTTATAAGCAGTGGTGGGCACCGTTAACCAAAAAGTTAACTTCGATAACGATAATCCGTTAACCCCAATTTTTAACTCCGATAACGATAATCCGATAATTTTACTACAAAGTTAACGGAAGTTAACGATAATCCGTTAACGATAACTATTTCTTTACTAACATTTAAAAAAATCAAGGAAAAAAGCTTTAAAACCCATAGAAAATGTTTATTTATGCAAAATCCAACAATAAATAGGTATTTAACTGTATTTTTATCAAGTTTTGCAACTTTTTTGCTTAATAACTTTTTTTTAATTTTTAATAAAAAATGTACTGATTACATGTTTTGAAACCCTTGTAACCACTAACCATTTAACTAAATTTTAATTTACCAGAGAATTATTATGGCGGGAACTGAAAGGTAAAATTAAATTTTAGGCACATTTATTAAAGACTATGACACAATGTGCTGGTTGCCCTTCAGAAAGACCAACTTCTCAAAGTTAGGCCCAACTGCCAGTCTTGACCTCTTGGGCCTCAGGATGTCCTTGCCGAGAGAGAAGAGCCGTTCCACTGCGGCAGAGGACGGAATTGGCAGACTGAAGTTATGGCGGTTTGAATTCATTCGCGGAGCGGTGATCTTCCGCGAATGACTCCTCGCAGTTAACGTGTTAACGGACTTTAACAGACTAAATATCGAGTTATCGGAAGTTAACTGGTCCGATAACGATAAATGGAAATTAACTTCCGTTAATAGTCCGTTAAAAAAAGTTAACTTCGTTAATTAACTGTTATCGGATTAACGCTTTAGTGCCCAACACTGGTTATAAGTAATATAATGAATCAACCCCTTAAGTTCAATTTATGCAGACTAGAGCAGTGTTTCCCAACCGGGGGCCATATGGCTCCCTGGGGGCCATGGCACATTTGAAGGGGGCCACAGGAAAATGTTATTTTGTAAAATAGAGTTAAATCTGCATATTACCTACTGAAAATAATGCTTATGAGGGCCACGGGAAAAAATAAGGTTCCTAAGGGGGGCCATAAGCCAAAACCGGTTGGGAACCACTGGACTAGAGGGTCATCCGGCTTATACAACTTAAAATACTTAAGTAATAACTAGTTATACGTTAATATGAACCAGAGGTTCTAATTAATAATTACTGTATGTATTTTAGTATCAAAACCGATTTTCATACGACAGATTATCTAATACTGTAGTTATCAGATCGACAGTGGTCTCTGCCTTTTGCATGGTACTATATATATATATATATATATATATATATATATATATATATATATATATATATATATATATATATATATATATATATATATACAGGATATTTGAGTTGGTCATTGAAATTTATTATTTTACATTTTCTCTGAATCTTTTCATTTCCTGTCACTAGCTTATTAGCTGTTTAACTCGCTAAGGCAGAGGTTCTGAAACTGGGGGTAATTACCCCAAGGGGGTAATTTGGGTATTTCCAGAGGTAATGGAGCAATTCTTAATATGGCAAAAATTTCAACATTAATTTCCGAGTCACAAAAGAGACGATTAACCCTTTGAGGACCATGGTCAAGTATACTCGATTTCTAAAAATTGTTCATTCAGGACCATGATCGAGTACACTAAACAATCTGCACAAAAAATTCCTTTCAAAGAGTTTCAAAGTTTCAAAGTAATTTCAGTTATTTTCAGTAATTAATTTTTCCACTTTCTTTACAACTTTGGCATTGCAAGTTTGTGTGGGGTAATGAGATTAGTTGAGATCAGGAAGGGGTAACGGGGTCAAAAAGTTTAAGAACCACTGCGCTAAGGTGTATGAAAATTGTTGAATGACTAAAATAATCTGTATAGGTAGATTTTGGATCGACTCCCAATGATGCTGGTAATAATAACACTGTTCAACAAAGTTTTTCTCCTTTTGATAAATGTGGATGATTCTTATGTTCTTTTTTACGCTGATTACGAAAACGAAAACAGATTTTTTCTATCACCCACAGTTTTTCAGGGATTTGCAATTTAAAACCCTTTGAGATCGAAATAACATTCCTCAGTTTGTATCATAATATGAGATTTATTGTTAGTCTTTTATTTTGCATAAAATCTTTATATTATGCATATTATTATTTATATTATTAATTTTTTTTATTAATTAACCTTTATTAATAATAAAATAAATACAGTAGTCTTTTTATAATTTACAATTTTTACAATGACATAAATAATTGTGAAGCTCGACTATTTATTTATTTTTATTTTTTATTTTTTATTTTTTTTTTATTTGGCCCTTAAGCTTTAGGCTTTACTGGGCTCTTATTAAAAATAAGCAGCTAGCCGTTATAAGTTAATAATAATAAAGTAAATAAATAAGTAAATAAGTATTATTAATAGTTAAAGCCTGTATTTCAATATTAAACAATATTAATGGACAATATTAAACATTATTAGTGGACACTAATCCAAGATTTTTGTTAGTATCCCATTATTAATCGGGATTTTAACTTGGTTTTAAACAAATTTACATTCGCAATATTTTTTATATCGGCATGCAAGTCATTCCATAGTTTCAATCCAATGAAAATAGGTAGTTTTTGAGATGAAGACAATCTAAATTGAGGTATAACAATCTTTGATCTATTTCTGGTCTGATACGGGTGGATTTCTTGATGAGTTACAAAATATCTATTTACCCATTGCAAATTAATGATTTTGCTCTTACATTTGTAAATAAAAATAAAATGTGCCAGTTTGGTTATATCATTGAGCTTTAGTAGGTTTAGCTCTTTAAATAATGCACTAGAGTGATCAAGGAAATCAGCATCAGATAATAACCTTATTGCTCGTTTTTGGATGACAAAGATACCATTTAATGCGTTGTTAGCGGAGTTTCCCCAAACAAGGGTGCAGTATGGTATATAAGGAAGAACAAGAGTATGATAAAGAGTCAATAAAACTTGTTTAGGGACTACATTTCTAAGTTTAAACATTATAGCAACGCTCCTTGAAATCTTTTTCGCGATATAATTTACATGATCACTCCATTGCAAATTCTTATCTAGCATTACACCAAGAAATTTTGTTACAGTACACTCCTTTATGGTGATTTCATTAACATTGAGTTCATCAAGATATACATTTCTTTTATTAGTAAAAATCATGAAATTTGTTTTACTGGTATTTAGGAAGAGTTTATTGGTGGTCAACCATTTCATTACATTGATGAATTCTGAATGGAATATATTCTTAGCTGTATTAACATCTTTGCAAGAAAAGGAGAGAGTTGTATCATCTGCAAACATTATGAAGTTCAGTATATCAGATGAACGTGGAAGGTCATTTATATATAGGGTGGGCCGTAAGTTTCCATACATAGGAAAAATTAAACGTTTGTTTTTATGTTTCAGATACCCTAAGAATATGCGTTTGACGAAAGAGCAACGAATTGAAATCATACTGATGGCTGGGTCGGGAAGCAGTCGCATGGTTGCAATGAACTTTAACAGACAACATGGAACGAACATCACACACGACACTGTGGCAAAACTTATTAACAAGTTTCAGAAAACTGGAAATGTTGCAGATCAACCGCGAAGTGGTCCAAGACGTACAGCCACCGATGAAGACACAACAGCTACGATACTTACAGCGCTTACACGGAGTCCCAGAAAAAGTACACGACGGTTGTCTGCAGAAAGTGGTGTCAGCAGATCGAGTATCAGGCGCATTTTGAAAGCAAACAAATGGCATCCATACAAATTGCATATGGCACAGCATTTGAGTGAAGACGACCCGGATAGACGGATGGAATTCTGTGAATGGGCATTAACCAAAGTGAACGAGGATGCAAACTTTTCAACTAGGATCTTGTTTACTGATGAAGCAAATTTTTACGTCAATGGAGAGGTTAATCGGCAAAACATACGTTATTGGAGTAATGCTAACCCTAACTGGCTGAGTCCGACGAAGATGCAAGGTGCCGGTAAAGTGATGGTGTGGGCCGGGATATGGGGTGACAGAATTATTGGACCAATTTTTGTCAGTGGAAATCTTAATGCCGAAAGGTATCTTAACATGTTGCAAGAAGAGATTTTCCCATCCCTGCTAAACGAGGAAGGTAACTTCCCAGTTTACTTCCAGCAAGATGGAGCTCCACCTCATTATGGTCTTCACGTGCGTCGGTATTTGGATCAGCAGTTTCCGGATGCTTGGATTGGTCGGCGTGGTCCTGTGGAGTGGCCTCCCAGATCCCCAGATCTCACCCCCCTTGATTTCTATCTTTGGGGGCACTTGAAGGCCATGGTGTATCAGGAAAAGATACGAGACATAAATCATCTAAAGGAACGTATCACCAACGCCATTACAAGCATAACGTCAACTGTGCTAATGCGTGTTCATCAACAGTGGGGAACACGTATTGAAATGTGTTTTCAAAACAATGGCAACCATGTAGAGCATATTATATAAATAAAAATGGTTGTCCATAAAAAAATGTTTATTTTTCCTATGTATGGAAACTTACGGCCCACCCTGTATAATAAAAATAACAGTGGACCCAGCACTGAGCCCTGTGGCACACCATGTTTGACAAGCGCTTTAGTAGAGCAAACCTTATTTACTGATACAAAATTATATCTATCGGACAAATAACTTTTAAACCAATCACTGATTGCCCCTCTAAAGCCGTAACAATACAATTTATTAAGTAGAATATTATGGTCTATTACATCAAACGCCTTACTCAAATCCATAAATATTGACATCATTATTTCTTTGTTCTCCTTAGCTATATTTACATTTTCCATAAGATTTAAAATAGCCATTTCCGTTGTTCTATTATTACGGAAGCCATATTGATTTGGAGATAATAAATTGTAAGATTCTAAATATCGCTGCATTCTACTTTTTACAATTTTTTCGAAAACTTTGCTGAACACAGATAATGAACACACCGGCCTGTAATTTGTTGCTAGTGTAGGATCACCCCCTTTAAAAAGGGATGTTATACAACCAGTTTTTAGCATTGATGGGAATATTCCTTTGGAAATACTTTGATTGATAATTTTAGCCAAAGTTACAGATATCTTATCTTTAACAAGTTTCAATATAGGTACAGGAATGTTATGAATGTTATTTTTTGTATTTTTTAATTTACCAATAATATTCTGGACCTCAGTAGAGGTAGCAGGAACAAAAGAAAATGAATTTAGTTGAATGAATTTATATTTGTATGTTTATATATAATATGCATATATTTATTTAAGTATACTGCATACATACATCATAACATATATAGGATCTTTTAAACTATTTCCACTCCCAGCTTCAGAGAGGGGGGATGTAGTTTAAAAGGTCAATATTAGGGGGGAGATAATTTAACAGGTTTTACTTATCTTATTTACATAATAGAATTTTTAAGATATGTATATAAGATACATATCTTGAAAATTCTATTATATTCTATCATATTTCCGGTTTATAGAGAACCATTATTTACATAGGATAAAATTTGAATGCCCGGTTAGGTCAACTGTACGCCCTTGACGATTGGTTAGGTTTAGTCGTGATATTTTCGTTAGTTTTAACGAAAATATCACGACTAAACCTAACCAATCGTCAAGGGCGTACAGTTGACCTAACCGGGCATTCAATGAACCTAACCGGGTATTCAGTTAACTTAACTGGGCATTCAGTTACTTTTGCTACCCTTCGGGCGGGTAGCAAAAATATCTCGCGTTTTAACGAAAATATCACGACTTAACCTAACCAATCGTCAAGGGCGCCCGGTTAGGTTCATTGAATGCCCGGTTAGGTCAACTGAATGCCCGGTTAGGTTAATTAAATGCCCGATTAGGTTCATTGAATGCCCGGTTAGGTCAACTGTACGCCCTTGACGAATGGTTAGGTTTAGTCGTGATATTTTCGTTAAAACTAACGAAAATATCACGACTACACCTAACCAATCGTCAAGGGCGTACAGTTGACCTAACTGGGCATTCAAATTTTATCCTATGTAAATAATGTTTTTCTATTTATTATATGTTTGCAATAAATAATAAATTTTTTGTTATTGTTTTCTTATCTTATTTTGGTTAATTTGCAGAGTTTAAACTTTGGGGGCAGGGATATAGTTGAAAAGATCAACATTTGGGTAGTGAGTGTTGAAAAGAGTATGTTGAGGGAAATAGTTTAAAAGATCCCATATATATATATATATATATATATATATACACACACAGTATATATATATATATATATATATATATATATATATATATATATATATATATGGGTCAAAATTCTCATCTAATTTACAATTTTTGTAATTTGAAAACAACTGAAAATGCGGCAATCAGGTGTGATTTCTGTCAAAAACTGCACAATTATATCTGTATGAATTGGGATGATAGAAAAATATCCCTCGTGTCGAACGTCAAACAAATCGCGGGGATCAAATTTGTGTGTCACGCATGTACACAGACTGTAAACTCTTTTGCGGTATTTAAAGAAATAGAGAAAGCGAATACGAGTGTTACGGAAAAGGAGGGAATAATGGGGAAACAAGAGTAGTGAAAGGTCCCAATGAAAAACCGGGTGGATGAGAGAGGAACAGATAAAAATATAACACGGAATGAAGACATTAAAGAAAAAAATAGATAAGTAAAATTTGCGATATGGTAAAACTGCCCAACGAGGAGAATATTAAAAAAATAAAAAATAAAAACGTACAAAATAAACGGCCGACAAGAACTGGAAACGGAAGAAATGTCAATGATAAAATAATTGTAAAAACAATAATAATGGTAATGAAAATAATAAAAATAATAAAAATACCAAAATTAAAAACATAGAAAATAAACAGACGAAAAGAAATAGATGTGTAGAAAATATCGTCTGTAAAAACTGCAAAAGGGAAATGCAGATATCGGGATGAGCAATGCATCTATGCACATCCCACGTTATGTAACTCACATTGCACAAATAGATATTGCAAATTCGAAAACAAGTGCAAGTTCCACCATCTTACTGTCTGCAACACCTATGCAAGATATGGGAGATGCAAATACGGACAAAAATGCCGTTACCACCACCCTCAAAGGAACGCGACAGGTGAACAGGAAAAACGAGCATCAAAGAGGGCTACCAATTTCTTAGACGTAGCCAACACAATTCAACTGCTAAATACCATCCAGCAAATACAAAGTCAACTTACAAATATAGGAATCCGAGAGCCGTACAGAAGGCACACACAAAGACACTTCATGCAATATCGGGACAACAGGTATCGATAAAGATAGACAGGAAAATTCTCGGAGGATCACAGGGCAACGAAACCGGCACCACCAATGGAAAACGAATCGGAACTACATATATGTAAAAATAATAGGGAAAAAATAAAAATAATCCTAGCTAACATATAGGGACTTAAATCAAACCATTCCCCGGACAAAGTCTTATGCCTGAAACGACTCTTGCAAGAGACTGGAGCAGACTTTGCATGCCTCACGGAAACCATCTAAATGACTGCCAGGCGAACTGTGAAAACTGTGATTTTTGTGTTGACAAA
Source organism: Bathynomus jamesi (assembly GCA_023014485.1). Taxonomy (NCBI): domain Eukaryota; kingdom Metazoa; phylum Arthropoda; class Malacostraca; order Isopoda; family Cirolanidae; genus Bathynomus; species Bathynomus jamesi. The sequence goes on along the minus strand of JAJOZX010000573.1, from coordinate 651,616 downwards.
AAAGAAATACAAATTGACAACTATAACATACTCCAAGCCGACAGAACAGTGAGACGTAAAGGAGGATGTGCTATTTATATACGCGATATATATATGGAAGAAATGACTATAAGTACTTCAAACAGCAACGTAGAATGTGCAGCAGCAAAAGTTGAAAAATTAAATATGGTACTAATTGTTATGGACAGACCCCCGAACACGCCAACTTCAAAATTCTCAGATTCTATTACAGAGGTCAGAAACTGGGTAAAAGATCTACATTCTCCAACCCCAAATATTTTTCTCTGTGATGATTTTAATTTTCCATTCGTGAAATATAAAAGGATAGGAAAAAATATATGTATACACCAAGACAAGGGGGTCACACGGGAAGACCAGGAGCAGGCAAAAATTCTACTAGTTCTAGCCGATGAATTTATGTTAACACAAGAAATAACAGAAAACACAAGAAAAACAACTGCCTAGATTTGGTATTCACAAACAACAGCAACTTAATTGATAACATAGAAATATCCCCAACTGTAATATCTGATTACATTATTGAAATAACAACCAATATAAAAGCAACAGGAAAGGAAAGAACACGCACTATAGAAAGAAGCAAATTCGAAATTTTTAATTTTCACTCTAAATCTATAAACAGGGAAGGTGTTGCATCCAGCATGGAAGTAATAGATTGGAAAACGATCTTCAAGGCCAAGACAATGGAAGAGATGCTAATGACCTTAGGGGAGAAGTTGCTTGAAATTGTGGAAAGACATGTCCCAAAAATGCAACAAAGAGGAAAGAGAAGCAGGTTCGAGAGACAAAAGAGGTCAATGTTCAGAAAGAGAAAAAGAGTGACTGTAAAATTAAGTAACTGCAAAGACAACATCAGAAAAATATTAAATGATAAACTGCAGAGTATCGATGACGTCATACAGGAACTAATTGAGAATCATACGGAAAAAGACGAAAACGACGCTATAGAAGCGATAAAGGTTAAGTCAAAGTACTTCTATAATATTGCAAAAGGGAAGTCGAAAAAAATCACACAACTATCGGACCTTTGAAAAATGAAGACAATGCTTTATCTGATGATCTAACAGACGTATCTGAAATATTAAGCGCTCAGTACGAATCATCTTTCAGTATCCCCAAAACTTAATAGAAACGCGTTCTTTGAAGTAGAACTACAAGAGGAAAGTATAACTGATTTCGACTTTACGACAGATGATATTACACAAGCTATAGGGAAACTAAAAGTACACTCGGCGGCAGGACCGGATAAATGGAATGCCACACTGATCAAAAACTGCAAGAATGCAATCACTGAGCCCCTGTATTGGATATGGAGACGATCACTAGACACGGGAGAAATACCGGGCATCCTGAAGAGAGCGATCATAGTCCCAATATATAAAGGAGATCGATCCGAGGCCAAAAACTATAGTGTCGCTCACATCTCATTTCACTAAAATATTTGAAAGAATAATTAGAGAAAAAATCTATGACTTTTAGGAAACTCATAAAAAATTAAATAATAATTAACATGAATTCCGGTCAGGCAGATCATACCTATCACAAGTATTGGAACACTACAACAACATTATTGATGCACTTGAAAGTAATGAAAACTCACTTTGCCAAAGCGTTCGACAAGTGTAACCATGGAATCAGAATATATAAATGAAATGAAAATGAAAATGAAAAGGTTTATTGGCAGACTATAGTCCATATGACAAATATTAGTAATACAATGACAGTTCACATACTAAGGATAGAAATATACACAATTAATTAGAAATAATACAGTTAAGTGGAGCTACAGACAGACGTTTTCGTACCATGAATTCCACAGCTTAGAAGACAATCGGCAGGACTCATGGACAGCTTGGATAATCGGGTTGGTTGATTTTTTAAATTCTTTGCATTAGACTGTATTGAGCGCGTCTTGTTACCTCCGGAAAGCTCGGAACATTGCTGGTAGCAAACATTTGCGATGCTGAGTATCTCGGGGGTAATTTATGTAGGAGTCTAAAAGACCTGTTGTATAGCAAATTTATGGTTCCGCCAGAACATTTTTTTATAATTAACCCAGAATTGCTGTCCGTATATATGCTGCAGAGGTTACGAAAGAGCGTCTTTAGCTTCGCTTGGACAGAAACGGAAGTTCCTTATGGTCACATTGGCTTTACCACAAAGGTTTCGAGATTGTTTTTTTATATCTAATTCATCATTCAAGGAACTGGTGATAGGTTGGCCCAAATACTTAAACTCTTGTACTTCCCCAATTACTTCACCTCTCATTTTAAACTTAATATCACCTGGCTGATTACAGCTTTTAGAATGGAATTGCATAACCCTAGTTTTTGTAACATTAAAAAGAATATCATGTTTCTGCGAATACACTTCGCAGACTTTTAGTAGCCGATCCAGACCTTTAACAGAGGGACTTATTAACACCATATCATTGGTATAAACTAAGTTATTTATCCTTGTGTTATCTATTCTATACAACATCCCACTGTTGTCTCATTAAGTGAAGCAATTAATCCGTCAATATACACATTAAAAAGCATAGGAGAGAGCAAGGAGCCTTGTCTCATCCTGCAAGAGGAGCCAAAACATTCGGATAGTACATTGCCCCATCTCACAGTAAAAGATTGGTGGGAATACCAAAATTTCAATAAATTTAATATATACATGGGAACTTTCCTGTCTTCTAGTTTTTTAAATAAAATATTATGGTTCACTCTCTCATATGCCTTACTTATATTTCGGAAACAGCTATAAATAGTTGAATTACTGTCAGTGTATTTAGATATAATTCCCTTAAGTACATAGATACACAGGTCAGTTGAGTGGGACCTTTTAAAACCAAACTGATTAGATGTCCATAAGTAATCATTTAATCGGAGTAACAAGAGTTTTTTTAGTAGTTTCGAGAAGCAGGAAGCGACAGCAATAGGCCTGTAATTATTGCTGGATAGAATGTCTCCATACTTATTTTTGACCAGGGGCAAGATATATACCCTCACGAACTCTGCAGGGATATAGCTATGAGCAAGCATGGCTGATAAAAGCAATTATCATATATATGCAGACATACCACGTCATTAGCATATTTTAAGTGCTCATTCGAGAGATCATGTACCCCTGACGCAGAACCAGTCTTTAACATTTTAATTAACCTCTTTACTTCAGGAACTGATATCAAAGTATTTTCCCTTGTGCCTCCCACAGGTGTTTCGCTGCATTCTATCTTAATATTATCCATACCCACACTGTTAAGAATGTTTGAGTAGTGGTATTTCCACAGCTTTGCAATTTTATCCTCCCCCGACACCCCATCGATTGTCGGAGGGAGGGCATGTTTGACACCCTTTGATTCTTAACAAATTTCCAAAATTTGTTATTATCGTTATTTATGTGAGCTTCACATGCTTTTGATGTCCGAATAGACTCTTCTTCCTGCTTACATCGCCTTATGGCCGCCTTATACTGACCCCTACATCTACACATATTCATGTGTACTGGTCCTAATCTGAGTCTACCATGAAAGCACCACAAATCGTAGGCGTCTTTCGATTCCCTCTTCAGGGGTGACAATAAAATCATTCCATCCAGGAATAATCTTAGTATGATAGTTGTAAGATTTAATCAGGGGTCTTCCTGCTTCTCTTAAGAGGGATACTGTCTTCCTATAATACGTATCTATGAGTTTACAGTGAGAATCATTTGAGCAAGGATTACTACAGGCAAAATGCAAAATTTCTTTAATAAAAGAGGTGACATGTTCTGTCTTTGTAATCTATTCTCTGTTGCATATTAACATTAGACCAATCGACGCTATTATTCTTACCTATTGAGCTCTTGCTATGTCGTGTTGCGCATACGTTGGTAAAATTAATTAATAGTTCTAACGGTCTATGATCAGAAAGAAGGAAATCATGCTGAATATGAACGCTAACAATTCGATCCTTTAGATTATTACTAGTGAGACAATGATCAATCCACCTGGTGGTACCACTCATATCACTAACGTATGTAAAATTACCACTGGTTACCCCTAATACATCTACATCACTTATACTTAATTTGGCCGACTCGCACATGTTACCCAATTCTACAAAGAATTCCGAGTTCACATGCGCGTTAAAGTCCCCCATTATTATACAGTGAAAATATTTGGGGTTATCTGATAATGACTTAATTTTGTACAGCAAATCAATGTATTCATCTAGATTATTGCCGTTGTTGTATGGTAAATAGCAGTTTACAATTAATATGCAATCATTGTTCACTTGTAATTCAATGCCTAACAACCTTACATTATCGCTTGTTAAAAATTTTATGTTTTAACAAATTTTTCCTTTTTAAGAAAGCAACACCACCAAAAGGCCTACCGTCTGACAAGTCTACTGCTGATGACGCATGGTACATAAAGTCATCATGGATGGTAGCGAAGAATTTTAGCTCTTGCTTAGGTAGCCAGTGGTCTTGCAGGAGTATCAAATCTGCACTGTCACAGATTTTATGAACATCTACAATTGAATTCCTTACTGACCTTACGTTATACGAGACTATTTTCAACAAGTTATCCGACATGACCGATAGAAATTTTTTTTTTTTTATGATTATTATTATACACAGTACAAATTTCAGGCATTACAGTTAGGGCGCCTATTGAATCTCACCCTCTTTTTGTCGCGAATTCAGCTCTCGAACGAGGAAAGCGATATTCGATACATGGTGGAAGAAGTCTGTGGTGAACAAAATATATTGTTAGTTAATAAACTAAACACAAAATCTCTGTATTATAACTCATTTAACGTAATAATTAGAGGTGTAAACTCGCAATTCAACCCATACAATATGAGTCAGCGGCCAGACGGTATTATTGTCAAGGAGTTTATTCACTTTTCCAGGACACTTGATAACAGGCAAAGTAATAAAATAATAATAATAATAATAATAATAATATTATTATTATTATTATTATTATTATTATTATTATTATTATTATTACTTTGCCTGTTATCAAGTGTCCTGGAAAAGTGAATAAACTCCTTGACAATAATACCGTCTGGCCGCTGACTCATATTGTATGGGTTGAATTGCGAGTTTACACCTCTAATTATTACGTTAAATGAGTTATAATACAGAGATTTTGTGTTTAGTTTATTAACTAACAATATATTTTGTTCACCACAGACTTCTTCCACCATGTATCGAATATCGCTTTCCTCGTTCGAGAGCTGAATTCGCGACAAAAAGAGGGTGAGATTCTTCACCAGTGGCCTTGCTGCGAGGACAGGTTGAGGAACCCTCCGTGAAGTTCGTCTGTTAACTGTCACCCACCCGTCCTCTTCCCTCGATCTCCCTGAGGTAGGGTTCGCCGCCTGACTGGGGGATGGGTGGCATGACCTTGGGGGGATAGAAGGCCCCTCCCCTACTCCGTGGCTTGGTGAGCGTGCTCCGCCTTCTTCGGTGGGAGCGGGGAGTGGGGGAGGACTGCACGCCGAGCGAGTCGTTTAAGCAATCGAATGCCTCTCCCCTGCAGTCGACGGTAAGGAAGAGGGTACTGATGCCTCGTCTCTTGGCATCGGACAGTTCCTGTTCCTAATATTAATGTTGTCGAAGGTGTTGACACTAACCACCTATCGATCCATTGTGAAATCGGGAGCAGGAGTCCTTTCCTGAACAGGACGGAGGTTAACCGCTTCCCCTGCAGGCTACGTTTCCACCCCACATTCGGGGGTGGAGTTGAAGGAGGGGATTTCGTTTCCCTCGCTGCCCGATGCGCTTCTTCGAATTCTGACTTGTTGAACGACTTCCGAGTAACTAGGCTTTTGGAGGAGCGTCTCTTTCAACGCATCTAACTCTGACCAAAATTGTTCCAGCGAAATCGCATTTTTCTGGTGTGACACCACGTGTTGGTGTTTCATTTCAATTAACGACTTTTATACCTCATTATACTGTTTGAGGAGCACCGAAACGTCTACATCACCTACAGAGATTACTGGTATTCTATGGAAGTTAGTAACGTAGAAGGTAATATTGTTCTCATTATCCCGGAGGGTCGACACTTTATTTATAGTCTTTTAGGATATTCTCGTTTCTAGAATTACCTCTACGAGTTGGGAGGATAGCATTGAACAGGCTCTTTAACTGTACCCTCGCGTGTTCTATTTCTTCCGAATCATAGAAATCATGACAAACAGATACGCTCCAGATACCACCAGTTCAGTGCCCAGACATCATTTCACATTAAGAATTATGTAACTGTTACTAACTATGACACATTAAGTATATACGCGGAGTCACTGTACGATTATGAACGTAATGAAACATCCATTTCCCGCGGTCACCGTCAAAAACTATTACAATTAAACGGAAGATAAACTGAAATATGTGGGAATAAGAAGAAAAGTAGGGAAATATAATTTCCTTAGTGAGCGGAGGCAAGTCATTATAGTTCAAGGAGTATCTTCATCAGAATCACAGGTCCACAGCACAGTACCACAAGGAACAGTATTAGCAACATTACTCTTCATAATCATGTTAACTGATATAGATGAGGACGTTACCAGAGACAGCACAGTAACATCCTTTGCCGATGACACAAAGATCAGTAGAAAAATAAGAAACCCAGAGGATATAGGATCTCCACAAACAGATATGAACAGAATCTACAGTGGTCGGAAGACAACAATATGAAATTTAACACAGAAATTTCAACTGTTAAGGTACGGGAAAAGGGAGAACGAAAAATCCATGGAATACTATACCTCAAATGAACAGGAAATTCAGAGAAATTCAAAAGCAAAAGATTTAGGAGTTGTAATGACTGATGATGCGAAATTTGAAACACAAAATAAGATAGGAGTAAACAGAGCAAAGAGAATAACTGGGCAACTATGGGAATAACTATGGGATAGGAATAGGAATATAATGATTCCTCTATGGAAAACACTGATCATACACAAGTTGGAATACTGCTCGGTCCTAAAATCCCCATTTAAAAAGAAGACATTAGTCAGCTAGAAGGGATTCAGAGAAGCTTCACAGCCAAGATGAATGGGTGCAAAGAACTAAATTACTGGGAAAGATATTAGCATAGCCGAAAAATGGGAGAGTGCAACAGCAATTGCAATGTTGATCAAATGTTGCAATATGCCCAAACCCTCCTTCCCCTTGTTGCAAGGTACCAAACCCCCCCCCTCCCCCAGTGCCAACCCCTTCCCCTTGTTGCAAGGTGCCATCCACCCCCCCTCCCCCCAGGGTGCCAAACAAAAGGAAGCAAGGAGGATTCCCCCCAGCTGCCACAAGCTGGGGGAATCCACCTAACCTAAGAGAGAGAGAGAGAGAGAGAGAGAGAGAGAGAGAGAGAGAGAGAGAGAGAGAGAGAGCATCCTTCGCCTGAGACCGCCAGACACAATAAAGTTCTTGGTCTTTGCACTTGGCTTAGAACGTCTTAATCAGCCAGTTCGATTCATCAGCCAGTTCGCTTAGAAGGCATAGAAGGCTTAATCTGGCTTAGAAGGCATAAATGGCTTGTTTAGGTGTATGCGTATATTATTAACTTTTGAGTTGACAGATTGCGCTATTTATTTAATTAATGGAGATGTTCTTGACACCATCAGATGGCTTAGAAATCCGTCAGTTGTCTTAAGCAGCCAGTTGGTTTAGAAGTCGTAACCAGCCATTTGGTGTAGTATGTATATATATATATATATATAATATATATAATATATATATATGTAGCAAACGTGCATCGTATATATACTAACCGACGATCCAAAAGAAATATCTGATACATTGAGAGCTCAATATGAATCAGTTTTCAGTACCTCAAAAAGTGACAAAGCGATACCTGACATAAATGCATTCTTTGAAGAGGAATTGCAAGGAGAGTATATAACAGACTTTGAGTTTACACCAGAAGATGTAGCGAGAGCTATAGAACAAATGAAACTACATTCAGCTGCAGGTCCGGACAATTGGAACGCATTATTGATTAAAAACTGTAAAAATGAAATAGCTACACCTTTATACTGGATATGGAGAAGATCCCTAGACACTGGGGAAATACCGAGCATCTTGAAAAGAGCAAACATTGTCCCTATATACAAAGGAGGGGACAGATCTCAAGCAAAGAACTATAGACCAGTGTCATTGACGTTCCACCTCACCAAAGTATTTGAAAGAATAGTTAGACAGAAAATTTATGATTTCCTGGAGACACGGGAAAGATTCAACGAAAATCAGCATGGATTCCGATCAGGTAGATCATGCCTATCACAACTAATAGAGCACTACAACAATATCCTAGATGCATTGGAAGGCAATGACAACTACGATGTTATATACACAGATTTTGCTAAAGCTTTCGATAAATGTGACCATGGTATAATAGGACATAAAATTAAAGACATGGGAATAACAGGCAAAGTGGGAAAATAGATCTACAACTTCCTTAGTGATCGTCTGCAGGTCGTCAAAATTCAAGGTATATCATCATCAGAATCGGAAGTACGCAGCTCAGTACCACAAGGGACAGTACTGGCCCCACTCCTGTTCATTATCATGCTAACAGACATAGACAGCGGAGTAAACAGCAATAGTATAGTAACATCCTTTGCAGACGATACAAAGATCAGCAGAAAAATCAGCGATGTACATGACGTGGAGGCCTTGCAGAGGGACACGAACAAAATATACAAATGGTCAGAAGACAACAACATGTCATTCAACGCCGAGAAATTTCAGCTCTTGAGATATGGTAGAAAAGAAGAACTTAAACAGACTGCATATTATGCTCCAGATAGACAGGAAATTCAGAGAAGCATGAAAGCGATTGATCTCGGGATAATAATGACAGATGATGCGAAATTCGAAACACAAAATCAGATAGCGATAAATAAAGCAAAAAGAGTCGCCGGACAGGTTCTAAGAACGTTCAAGAGAAGGGACAGGATTGTAATGATTCCCCTGCTAAAAACACTGATTATACCAAAACTTGAATACTGCTCAGTTTTGACGTCCCCATATAAAAAGGAAGAAACTAATAAACTAGAAGAAACGCAAAGGCATTTCACAGCCAAGATTGATGGCTGCAAAGAACTCAACTACTGGGAAAGACTACGTAAACTAAATCTGTACTCACTGGAAAGAAGAAGAGAGAGGTACATCATAATCTACATATGGAAAATTATCGAAAAACTGGTACCAAACCTAAAACTAAACCCAATTACCATTCAAACAACACTGGAAAATAGGAAAGGAAGAATGTGTAGTGTTCCCAAATTAAAAGCACGACAAGGGACCTCCTCAACCCTGAAGGAAAATAGCTTGGTTGTCAGGGGGCCAAGACTTTTCAACCAGCTTCCTAAGGACCTCAGAAACGTAACGGGGGTCAAAGTTGAAGTCTTCAAGAAAAGACTGGATGCCTGGCTCAGGACAGTACCAGATGAGCCGGGCGTGCCTGGCTATGTACGGTGGAGAGTGCAAGAAAGTAACTCGCTCCTCCACCAGGCCAGACCTAGAGGCGGGGCCACCAGCTTGACCTCCGTGTGAAGAGAGACCAACACACGAAACAACATAAGGTTCATAAGGTAAGGTATATATTCCCATCACCCCAGTTATTCCTTAATATCGTTTATATATACACCCAGGAAAGCATTTATTGGATAATAACTACATCACAACTGCATCATTCTGTTTATTTAGACGAATTATTGGAATTAACTTCAGGAAGTATATAGAAAATAAATATACAATCAAAATATTTCAGAAGAATTCTATACACACTTTAAACGATATATATAAATATATAAGACTTACATTCTTAAATAATAATATTAGTACAGGAGAAATCTATATACACATTTATATTAAATAATAAAATTTTAACAAATATATAGAAAATAAATATACTGCAAAATAATATATAAACATCAAAATAATAATAGTAGAGGAGAAATCTATATACACATGTAGCGGATCGACCAGAAATAGACCAACAGGTAGACAGACAAATTCTTCTTTCCACGCCTTCATCAAACAGTCTTCGAAGGCACACGTGGGCAAGGAATCAGAAAACAATGAAGCGTTTGTTTTTCTTCAAAAGGCCGCCAAAAGCGAGCCGTTAACAATAAAAGGACGCGCGGGCAAGGCGTCTCAAGATTTGGCGCGAAGTCCGCGTCACAGGAACTACGTAATATAAGCGAGATGCCACACACACTCGCTCTCACACACTCGCTTTCCACCTCCACGAACAGATCTCATCACGTCAACCGCCCCCCGGCTTCCCGCCGGGGGAGCGGCCGGCTGTTTCCTTCAAGGTCTTCGATCTATCATCACTTAAGGCCTACCGCCGTCAGCCTGCAGAAACAATCCTTCGAGGCCCAGCGCCGTTTCGACTTCAGCCGCCTCATCACTTCAATTCTACATCAAGCGAATCAACACTTGAGGCGACCGGTGCCCGTTACACAACTTCGATGGGAAGGTCAGCATCGCTTAGAGCCTACACCTACAAGATCAAATATAGGCATTTATAGGCCATCCTATACCTCGAGAAGCAACAACACTTGGGCCTACGTTCTACGCAGCCTACATCAAACACCTCCATCATCTCGAGAGGCTTAACGATCAACGACACTTCGAGCCTACAGTAATAGGTTCGCTCGACACTTCAACAAAGGTTCTCATCGTTCCCGGTAAGATAAGCGCATCCTTTGCTAAGTACTTTCGTGAAGCCTACATTAGCCTACCGCAGAAATGTAGGCTATACTCGAAAAGTGAGTAATTAAGCGTTCCAACTAACTCTCGTTAAATTTTCTAATTCCTATTACCCAATACAAGTGTCCTTCCGAAAACCGTAATTTCGCGTATCATTGTGTATTATTGTGTTCAGTTATATGTTTATGTGATAACTTAATTTCTCTTACTGTAGGCCTAATTCATTTACAGTGTACATCCCTTCAAATTATCATTAGGCAACAACATCTTGTTTCTATAATCCATCTAAGGTGTACCAACTTAGCATTATATAATTACCTTTATGTAAATTATCATATTTCTCTCAACTATCATTAGGCCTATCCATAAACGCGCGTCATCAATCCATCATTATTGGGCCCATTCAGTTGTTCTATGTGCATCCATGCAATCATTTAACCTACTTAATCAGTGTCACGTATTCTATTCAGTGTACCAACGTACGCGCATGCTGTGTCATTAATAGGCCTCATTTAATGTCCCATTTTGCATGCCATTTACATATCATCAATGAATGTATTACGTGTCAATTAAGCTATTAATCATTCATCTTATTAGCTAAGTTTCTATGTCATAAGCATAACGTAAAGGCCATCAAATAATCACTGTCAATTCTCTGGTGAATCACTCTGACAATTAACGTATTTATTTTCATAATAAAATACAAAACAATAAAGTACTTTTTATAACCTTAATATTAATTTGCTTGAGTGTAATCCAAGATGGTGACCCTCGCTGCCATTCCGGTCGCTTCCAATAGTATGGTGGGCCTGCTCCATTAGCCACTTTTCAATTGGTGATAATTTACATCATAAATTATTAACCCAGCCTATCATTAATAAGCAATCAGTCATTCCATCAATTAATCACAAGCATACAATTAAATCATTATCACCTGAAACTGCTAAAACTAGGTCCACCATACACATTATGTTCTACTGCGCTTAACTAAAATACTAAATTCGCACGTGATCGAGGCTACAGTTACATCATTGTTGCTTTGCACTATGCAATAAATACGATTTAACATTATTTCACCGCTCAAGTTATAGGGATGCCTATACTCGATGTAAAGGGCCTTCAATTCGTTCAACTATTTTTGTTCCCACTTTACATTCGGTTGGCAAGTTATCACTCTCTTTAAACACGGACAGAATACAATCAAAAGCTTGCACAAAGAGGGTGTCCTTAGCCACAACATCATTATTAAATTCAAGTTTATAAACACTCCTTTCCAATCGAGGGTTTATTCTTACCGATCCGAGCTTTTCAATCGTGAATTCATCTTCACAATGCATATCGGCAGTTGAAATAATCTTCTAAGTCGTAGCGACAGTTGCTCATTATATAAAGAAATAGTTCTTCAGGGTGAACGGTGTAGGTGAGCTCAGCCCTGTACCACTCAAGCCCTTTCTACCAAAGTCCAAGATATTTCGAAGAGTCTAAACCTTTCAAATAAGCATCCAGTTCTAGACCATTCTCGCCATATTCATTCCTACACTCGATAAACCCGTCGATCAGTGGTGTATGCGTATTCAAGAACCGTATCAAAATAAAGCATATCCGTAACATGTGCGTCTAATATAGGTTTTAACTTGCGGAAACCGACGATTTCAAACATTCTGTCGAGGATGAAGTGGTTTCGCGTGGGGACAAGAACGTTATTATCAGACGCATTCTTCTACATCAGTCGTATATCAATGCATGGCTGATCGCTATTTATACACAACGTACAAAAAATGGCATATGAGGGGGAATCACTAATCTGTTCTCTTCTTCTACCTACACCTGCAGGTATTTTATAACGACCCTCGCTCCACTTCTCAACTATCACGAAGACTATTAATCTCCTCAACACTTAAATAAACAACATTCCGTTTACCAAAGTTTGTTTGTCAACAAGTCGTTTCCAGCACATAGTTAACGGCACCGGTTTTACGCCTGAACACACGCAATGACTTCGTCACGGACACACCGTATAAGGCATTGAGAATGCTGCTCAAAGGAAGCGCCATTGTATTCTATTGTGAGGAGTGCACATCCGGACGGTTCAAGCTCTGAGATGACTATGAGCAGCCGGTGAGTCATACCAAGCGTTAAAGATTCGTGTACGGATTTCTTCCAACATGAAAGAGTCATGTGAATACTTATGCCCCATTAAACTGGGCAACCGTTTAGAGAACTTTCCCATCTGCGACACACGAAGTAATATCGGCTTTAATGTTTTATCACTCCACCTGAATGCGCACCACACTCTAAATACATTTTATTCACACTCCGGCGCACTATTTGAGAGAAACATGTGCCCATATTTATCCTTTTTGCCTAGCAAGCGATACTCGTCTCTAAATTCTATTAAAAACTCACGCAGGCCTTTAGCAACAACCTCACTGCAAACCTTGTCATGATATACAGGGTGAGTCAAAAGTCTCCATACATAGGCAAACTGGTCACTTTATTATGCAATCACTTGTAAGTCACAAAATATGCTCTATGTGGGCACCATTACAGTGAATGCACATACGGATGGCACATACAAAGGGATTTCAGCACATCACCTGCAAAAAAATAAAAAATAAATAATAATTTATTTATCATGACCATTTTGCCTATGTATGGAGACTTTTGACTCACCCTGTATATTAATGTAGTGGTAAAAATATTTCAGATTGTCCATTATGACAAGATTTACATTTTCAGCCGCGGGGTACGAGTACTCAGTATGATGCAGCATGATATAATACAGTTTCTCACACCACTCATCAACAAGACTCACTAACCATACCCGTTGCTTCTCTTCTTCACGTGTTGTTTCTTCCACTTCACGATATATGTAAACTTTTATGCAGTTTAATCCTACAACATAGTCCATTACATCGTTTGTGCCACGAAATCCTGCATTGCTCTCACAAAATAGCCGTAGAGTATTTGAACCTCTTGTTCTTCAAGCTTCGCACGGTTCACTGTAGCTTTAAAAGCCTCAAAGGATGGAGGAATAGGGATTCTTTGAGTGTTCACCACATCTTCAGACTTTAGCGAATACCACTTCATAAACGTCGAGTACGCAATATTAAAGGTAGCCATCATTATTTTTTCGTCTATGTGAGATTTCGTCAAACACACGTCTAAGGTCCAGGGCTTCCAACAGTCAACTGAGCACGCAGGGGTAGAGATATGCCCAGGCAGTAGCATGAGTCACGTGTCCTTTGTTCGATCATATTCAAGGTGTGTGTGTATATATATATTCAAATACGAGTAATAAATAAAATAAACATATCGTTAACAAGTAAACACACACACACACACATATATATATATATACACACACACACACACACACACACACACACACACACACATATATATATATATATATATATATATATATATACACAACAATTAGTGGTTATGGTTGCTAAAGGGTACGGTATCATAAGTTACAGGCAACTGGTAACGTTTCCTATAGGTGTTACGACACACTTTCGTATCCCTAAGTTCCTTCACACACCCCAGCTTCTGGGCCCGAAAAATGTGGGTCCCTACAGTCAGCTGGGACGGTTGGTCGCCCTCATCTTCCGAGCACATTAGCTCCTTCAACGAATCAAAGTTAACGATCCGACGATTCTCCTGGTTAAGTGTGATGCCTTTAGCCTTCACAATATACTTCATCTCCTCCCCCACCCTCACCCGTACGTGCGTATGCGATGTCACCATACTCATCCTTGATCTCATCAGTCAACTCTCCGAGGAATTCCCCAATAGGCGGCATGTATTCACCCTCCCTCGCTGTGAATATCACACTATCTGTGTCTGCGTACAGAACCCTCCGCCCAAGAGAATGCAACAGACTCCAAAGTTTGATGCGAGCGTATGCGGTTGTGAAACTGGCTACAGGTATGTTTGTAACACGCGATGTGTCTGTGGCCAATTCGGTAATGTTGTACTTTATAATGTACGTATTACCTATATTCACGATCTCCATGACCTCTTTATCGTGAGCATTGGCATAATCCCACACCTCGTTATAACTTTGGGCTAGATGAACGTTCCCTTTGCCTGTATTCTGTGCAAATTTTCACCAAAGACTATTTAGACACAACTTTGCACTAAACCACTTGCCTGGGTTCTTTGCAATTTGGGAACGGTCAAGTTGTATCCATTTACGGTCACAGTAATACTGAATATAAGCCGATTTGTCATCTTCGGTATCAACTCCTAGCGGATACCCTGATGCTTCTACCTTATTCTTCAAAAAAGTTGTTGTTGTTGTTGCTGTTGTTTAGCCGATCAGCCCACCCTGATCGAGCAAGCCGGCGGCACGCAGGTAACCGATCGCCCTCTCTGGAGTGATGTTGTGTTGTGTTCCATGTTGTGCTAGAGCGGTACAGTCTGTCATAATGTGTTCACTTGTTTGTGGTGTGTCCTGGCACAGGTGGCAGGTGTCGTCTGTGGAGTTGTCTAGTCTTTATTTATATGTCTGTTTATATGTCGAAAAAGTGTTTATATATGGCGTGAAATGGTTGGGTAGCTTCTGGAACCTGTACACCTCATATATCTTCAATATTCTGTAGCCATGGCGAACGGCTAGAGACAGCTCAGGGCTTGTATATACGCCTCTGATCTTCCGCTGGCTGGTTGTGTGATTACAAGCCTCATTGTTCTCCTCTGCGCACTTCACGCACAGGGGAAACATGAGCTTGTGGTCTATAACGACGGGTAAGATTGGCATCCATAAATTGCGAGGGGGGGAACACGTCTACAAAAGAAAGACCTGAAATAGTTCTTGTTCAAATTTGCGGAGAACTCCTCGATGGTGGGCAGATCAGGTCCCACCAGCTTTTCAGGTGCTCCTACGGGATATGGCTTGTTCTTCATCACGTAGGGGTATAAAGAACAGAAGTCGTAGTAATGCAGTTCACGCCCTCCGTACGCGGAAAGTATAGTCTGAAGGGATTTGTACGCCCTCCGAACAAGCTATCACCGCATTTGAGAGGATCCAACACTATTGAACGCTTGATCTGTTTATTTCTTCACGGTAATGTCCATCTGTTTCCATTCGATTTACAACATTTTAACCATAGGTTTCACTCGTTTAGAGCACTTCTTTTTTGATGTCCTTTTACGTTTAACGCCACGTGTCTGTAACCCCTTCTTTTTCTTCCGGACAGCCCTCTTCTGCCCTCCACCACGCATTTTTCTCTTTGCATCTTTAATGATTTCGTCTCGTGTACGCTTTAAATGCTTTTTTAGAGCTTCTTTAGGTGTAGCCCCGCCATTATGTCTTCTACCGTGTTAAAACCTGATTGTAACGCTTTCCTCTCGAGATATCTGGCACCCCTCTTCAGCAAGGGGACAACCGTACGTAGTATGGTTTAAAAAATGAACCCAAGCCCACTCCCACGCTGGTATCTCACCCCTCGATAGACTGTGAAAGGCTTTCCTTCCGTTATAACTCAGTGTAACGAAAGTGGAGCTTCACCGTTAAGCTCCTACCACCGAATGGTAAATTTTTCCCATCAATCGTTCTTATATATATATTGAGATATTGGTTAATAGATTAGTTGCGACATTCACATTATGAAGTTTGTCATATATAATGATCAAGCTCTGTTCTCTTTGATTGGGAATGTGCGATAGGAAGCAGGCGCGCTTGAGTATCCCCAACAATCTGATGCTCCACGATATTGCTGTAAATATAGCACATGTCTGGGGGTGGATAGCCATGGCCCAATTTCTCTAATTTCAGCTGATACATTAGACTGGACAAATCCTGTTGTACTTCGTGGACGGTATCTCTTTGGAGGGCTGCACCATATCGTCCCTTGGTTATAATTTTGAACAACCCTTTGTCTTTAATATTTCTGTTAGCTTGTGATTTTAGGGTCAGAGTGTGTGCAGAGGTTTCTTTGTTTACGATTTCGTATACTAAATCAGCCGTAAGATTTGAGCTTTTTAAACTAACGTTTAAGTCTCTCACAACATCCTCAGTCGTACCATAACGGCCCGGGCCTAGTGTTACTACTGTAGTGTAATACCGTGCATCCCCACTTCGGGCGGTACGCATGGTTCCATCCCGAGTTACCCCGACTTTTTCACACTCATGAAGGTTTCTAAGAACCGTAAAAACGGTTTCTTTATAATCAATACTTAAAAAGAGGGTGTCCAGCTGAATTTCGCATATCCCCACCTCATACGGATCACGACCCAATTCAACGAAACCATGGAGTTCTGTTACAAAGTTGGCCAGGGTGTTGTTAGGATGTACAGGCAGAGAAGAAGAGGACGGTAGTGTGACGTAGAAATGGTTAGACGACATGTTGCATACTATTTAAGCTTCATTATTGCATCAGCTTTTATGTGTTGAAGCTTTCTGGGTATCCTAGCCATTTCACCAGGTACATTTCTCTTTCCCAAACCTTTGCTGCCTAAAATTTTTTCAATTTTAATCACGTTTTTTCCTAAATTAAATGTCACTTTCTGCAACTCCTCGCGGTAAAAGCCTCCTGCGATTTCTTCCCCATTCAAATCTTCAACGTAATACAGCATTATCTCGCCTTTAGGTCTCATAGCCCTAACTTTAAAAATCTCACGTGTCGAACCTTGCTCAAATTCCTTCGCGAATTTATTACCCGAACGAGACAGTCTTACATAATAACTGATTTTGAAACGTGTAGAGTTTGGTATGGTTCTATGAATATCTCTTCTTACCTCGCGCTCTGTGTGCGCACCTCTCTCTAAAACCTCGTTAGGTGTTGTCCCAATCGTGCGATGGTGTGAACGGTTGTAGGGTGAAGCCAGTGATTCCAGAATGTCTATATATTTGTATGTGTTTTTATGTGTAAAATAGCGATGAATGCGTTCCTTTATGGTACGTTGAACTCTTTCAGCTAAAGAGGCCTTATGTATAGAATTGCAGTGTAGTAGCTGATATTAAACTCTGTCAACATGTTCTGAAAAGCTCGGCCTATAAATTCTTCCCCCAGATCCGTACAAAAATAGCCAGGAATCCTGTTTTCTTTCAACATCAGCGTTTTGGTGGCTTTAGCAACTGTTTCAGCGATTTATTTTTCAGAGGAATTAGCCAGTTATGATAAAAAACCACTCTAATAGACAGAGTTTATTTCCACAACAGTTTCGATGCACACTGGCATCAAAACTGTTGTGGAAATAAACTCTGTCTATTAGAGTGGGTTTTTATCATCATAATTTGACCTTCACGTAGAAAAGTGAAGTTTTTTGCATTTAATTAGTCACAGATATCTAGAGAACATATCTATTATGAATTGGATGTAGCGGTAGCCATCATTATACACTGAATATCTTTGCATGTCTGTTAAATCCGCCTGTCAAATAGAGTCAATCGAGGCCGCGGTTGTCTTGGCTGTTTTAAACCTTTTTCTCACCGGCTTATGAAGTGTATAAGCATCCTGCTCCTGTAAAAACCTCTGAACATCTTTTTTCCCTACTGCATCATTATAAACACCTCTGTACAGTCTATCAACACCTCCGTAGAAGGCTGCGTTAGAAATATCATAATAGCGTTTTCTTAATATGTTAGCCATTTACATAATTTAGAAGCACGTGGAGAGGGTTGACCGTTGTTGTTTGGTCTCTTCTTTCTCCTCTTCAGAGGTGTTACCGCCGGGGGTGATGGCGTGCTCAGTTGTGGCACCAGCGAGGCTTGCTCCAAGTCTTTTAATCTGTTCAGATTTCCTACCAATGTTTTGAGGATATTTATTTGTTGTAGTCTTGCTTTAATATGCTTCCATCTTGATGGTGAGGGTCTATCCCATTTCTCACCAGGTCGTGGACGATGTCGACGATATTCGAGCCCTGTACCTTTGTTCCTTCCACAATGATCTCACCTGTATTGCTCTACTGTATGATGGGGTCCTCACTCAATAGATTATAAAGACTTAAACCTTTATTCCTCAATGTATGTGGGAGGCTGCTTTTTAATACATGCTCGATATGTCGTGGGGCCGACCTGTTATTCTTTGGATGGTCAGCTCTAACGTCGGCCCCAGGTCCTACATCGCTATGCTCATCGTTGTTCGTGCTGTGCCTAATAACCACGGGAATCTCTGTCGAATTCTTATAATTTTCATACTGTGAAGAAACTTCTGCAGAGCTTCTTGGTATAAGACTCTTTTCTCATCAGGTGACTTTTCACTGTTTAATAGGGCTAACAGTTCGCTTTCCATTCCTTTAAGCTTGCTTTTAAGGGGTTCTAGAACCGTGTCTGGATTCTGGATTCTGTGTCTGGATTCTTTGAACTTTGCAGTTCAAATAATCCAGACATGGAATCACGGAATCACTACCACTTTCTTCATTATATTAATCTAGTCAGTAGGTCCAGATACAATACACGTGGACGGGCTCGTGAACCTGAATTTTTATACAGAATCCATCTCTAACCCGTTACACTCCTAAGTGGATCATTTACAAAATATGATAAAAATTTAAGTGGTGTTCTTTATATTCTAGTCTTGTTTTTCCTCTTCTTCCACAGAACCGTGAATGACGACGAGGTACAGCATCATGTCCCCATCATCCCTATTATAGACGATCCCGATGACAGTGTAGTTGTGGTCACAGACTCTATCTCCGCTGACGAAACCAAACCAGCGACAACTGTAGTACCACCACGCGACAGTTCAAAGCGGAGGCATGATGAAGAGTCTTCCACGTCAGGTATAAAGCGTACTAGAAGTGCACCGGTTGTTAGACTCCTAGTAATAGAGCCCCAACCCTCTTCGTCTTACGACACAACCCCCACACTAGCCCCTTCCTCAAATAAAAATACGTCCCCTTATTCCTGTTCAATTCCGGGCACATCTTCCACAACAGCACAGGCTTCTCGTTCTGTAGAGGATGGTATAACATTCGAACTGGTGCGCACCGCCACCCCCACCCCAACCCTGACTAGAAATCGGTACGTAGTCAGAGTTGACCCTGGATCCCTGTATAGCAATGGTGTTGAACACGGTTTGCGACGCGTAGTTGAAGGCATTGTGGAGTTTGCCCTTCAGAACCGCGACGAACGTGAAGTCAGGACGAGGCTGTCCTTCGGGTTCGGGTCAGATGACGAGGAGTAGATGATTTTTGGGTAGTTATATCATTCAGACGACTGGCCGTTGTAGATATAGAATATATATTAGGTCGTATAATGCAGGCCTCTCAAAGTAGTACAGCCTAAATGCAAAAAACTTCACTTTTCTACTTGAAGGTCAAAATATGATAATAAAAACCGACTCTAATAGACAGAGTTTATTTCCACATCAGTTTCGATGCCCACTGGCATCCTCTTCCGGTGGATACAGAAAAACGAATCCACCCGAAGAGGATGCCAGTGGGCATCGAAACTGTTGTGGAAATAAACTCTGTCTAATAGAGTGGGTTTTTAGTATCATATAGTACAGCCTTTAATATGGACAACTTCACAGTAGATATTGACCGTGTATTCCGTGTTGCGGGTCATAGTGCCACACCTTATACTCTTAACTTCAATTCTCAGGCTATTTACAGACGGCATATAAACACCGAGCGTGGTTGCGGCTTTATAGCATTAATCTTGGCTCGTATGTTTACTGTGCTAAATACACGGACCCAAAAAATTTGGTTGCCCATGGTTGTGTAGCGTGCCCGTAAACTATCTTCAGACTGCAAGCTTAAGTTTGACTGTAATATGGGTCCTGAAGAGCTGAGAAGGGTAGAGCAGGAAGTGAATGCTTCGTGTAGTTGTATTTGGAATGGATGATCGTCGTACGACTGTGTATAGTTTTAAAAGCAGTGTGAGAGATCGTACAAGACCCCTACTTTTTTTAGGGGTGTCAGGGGCAACGTATCTCCCCATCCGTAATATAAGGGACCTTTACGCGATTTATGATAAAAGTCGAAAATATGGAAGGCATCATGATTTCTGTAAGGGATGTCTCGAGTTTGTGGATGATATAGTGAAACATTGCAAGAATTGCCACATGGTATGTGAGCAGTGTAAAAGCTCCAAATGTGAAAGCCGTGTTGTTGAAGCTGAGAAGAGGGACTGTAATGTGTTTAGAGGCACATTTTTCAATAATAATTGCTTTGAGCTCCATAAGTCAATTGGCACTTGCAGGAAAATGAGAATCTGTGAATGTGGTATATTTCATCTGATGGATAACACTGTGTAACACTGATTCTGTTTATATAGAATTTTTTATGTTTTTTTATGCATTTGTGGGCGCTGAGTCCAAATCTGGCCTTGGTTTGTGTGTATCATCAATGGTTTCAGAGATAATCCATTTTTCATGTTTTACCAGTATAATGTTATTATGGGCGCAGCAATATCAGAATAATCAGGAATTGTTGAGAACAATCCGGACGTTCGTTGACAGTTTCTTGCTTTAGAAATTGCCCGAAACTTCCACTGTGCTATATAAAGAAGAGCACAGAGTCTGAGAAGTCAGTAAGTGTGAGCACACAAAGAAAGCAGTTTGTTTGTCTGATGGTTACCAGCACTGAGGTACTGTGTTTCTGTGCCTCTATGTGATGACGATTTGAGTGTTATCGATCCTTTTTTATTGTGAACATTATTTCAGTGTTGTGAATACATCTTTTTTCTGGAATCTGTAATCTGTTGCAGATTTAATAACTCTTCTCTCTATATCTGCAGGTTATGATTAATGTAGTACAGTTTGGTAAAGAGAATGGCAACTAGAGCTTGTAAACACTCGCCGGATATATTCTGCTACATTTGTGGGTATTACATAGGCCCCAAGCAAGTATCGCACAAGATTGTGAAAGGCACCAAGTTCTGGATCGCGTATCGGCTCTATTTTGGTATGCCTATGGGTGACCAACATAAGCCCTTGGCACCCCATGTGATCTGTGGAAGCTGCCGCTCCACACTTGAAGGGTGGCTGCGGGGAGTACATAAGGCAATGCCCTTTGCGGTACCCAGAATATGGAGAGAACCAAAGAGCCACCACGACGATTGCTACTACTACATGGTAGATGTTTCTAAGTACAGGAAAGTTAAAGGAAGGCAGACTCTTCAGTATCCAAGCATAGCGTCGTCCATAGCTCCTGTACCACATGGCAAAGTTCTTCCAATACCACGTCCACCAGAACAGGTATCTATCCATTACTTTACCTTCTGTATTTACAGACTGTGGGTCATTATGTGTCGATTTTTCTTAGTGCTGATGCTCTTCTACATATATAGCTATGCCTATATTTTGTTTCTTTGCTTTGCAGGTTGAAAATGAGGATGCAGCTAGCTCATCTGAGATGTCGGCTGGTGAGGACAGTCATGATGAAGAATATACAGTAACTTTCAGTACAAACCCTCATTTTCCAAATCAGAGGGAATTGGACGACTTAATTAGAGATTTGGGTCTGACGGAATCAGGGTCTGAGCTTCTGACCTCCAGACTCAAAGAGTCAATGGCTCTCTCTGTTATTGCAGCGAGGTTAATGGTCTATTCACAGCTGTTGGGTTAACACATATACCCTCAGAGTGGCGCCTGTTT
Organism: Bathynomus jamesi; assembly: GCA_023014485.1. Taxonomy (NCBI): domain Eukaryota; kingdom Metazoa; phylum Arthropoda; class Malacostraca; order Isopoda; family Cirolanidae; genus Bathynomus; species Bathynomus jamesi. The sequence continues at coordinate 629,339 of JAJOZX010000573.1, read as the reverse complement.
ATTGACAGTTCAACTCGGAGTTTAAAAGCTGTTCTACTCCACAATGGGAACAAATATCCATCTATACCAGTTGCACATTCTGTTCAAATGAAAGAGGACTATGAAAGTGTCAAACAACTGCTCACTCAAATCATGTATGAACAATATAACTGGGACGTGTGTGGTGATTTCAAAATGATTGGTTTCCTGTTAGGTTTACAAGGAGGGTTTACTAAATATTCATGTTTTCTTTGCCTGTGGGATAGTAGGGCTTCAACTGAGCACTATAAAACAGTTCAGTGGCCTCCACGTGAAGGACTGCAACCAGGAAAGTACAATGTACTCAGGGAACCTCTTGTGAAGCCTGACATAGTTCTGCTACCACTTCTCCATATTAAGTTGGGTCTAATTAAGCAGTTTGTAACTGCGTTAGATTTTGGAGGGGAAGTTTTCCAAGAGATTCGGGTCATGTTCCCTAAACTCTCTGAGGCCAAAGTCAAGGCTGGCATCTTTGTAGGACCACAAGTCAAGGCGCTGTTGAACTCAAAGAACCTTGAAGCCAAGATGACTCCGATCGAAAAAGAGGCTTGGTGTGCTTTCCGTGATGTGGTTCGTGGGTTTTTATGCAACCATAAAGCACCAAACTATAAGGAGTTAGTGTCAAACTTGATTAAGTGCTATGGCAAAATGGGGTGCCGTATGTCTTTAAAATTACGCTATCTGCATTCACATCTAGACTTTTTTCGTGATAACCTGGGCGATGTGAGTGAAGAACATGGCGAAAGATTCCATCAAGATATTCAAACGATGGAGAAAAGGTACCAGGGCCATTGGGATGCTTCCATGATGGGAGACTACGTATGGTCACTGATCAGAAAGGATAAGAATGTTCATACGCGGAAGTCGCGTTCTTCAGTGCATTTTTAAGGAACGCACACTGCATAACGAGGCTTGTTATTCTCTTATCGGTTCTCCTCATGACATATATTATATCCTTTGCACCATTTTGGGTTTGTCAAACAATTTTGGCTCAATAAACATTAATTTCCAATAGTGTTTTTATTTTCAGAAAATATTTATGTTAGCCTTCTTTATATACTTTGCCATATGAAAAGTGTGATAACCTATATTTTTGAAACGGTTGATGATAGAGCAAAACCAATATCATTTTTGGAATCAGCGCCCCGAAATCATTAAGAAACGACAGAAAAATCACAATAAACAGAAAATTTTTCAAATTTTTTTCCCCAGTGTAATTGGGGGAAATTCAAGCGAGCCAGACCTCTGATGAGTGCATGGAGGCTGAGTGTGATGAGTGCCACAAATGTGGTAAACGATTGCACACGACAGCCCTGTGAAACTCTTTGTGTCATATATTGTCAGGTTAGCGGACAAATTCAAAAAAGTGACTGTGTATATTCTTGCCCATAACGGGGCAAAATTTGACACACAGTTCCTTTATAAGGAACTGCTTGAACATGAGCCATCGGAGATATTTACAGCCGATCCCTTGAAAAGAGGAAACAGACTTATACAGATGCAAATAAGAGGTAATGTACAGTTTAAAGACACTTTATTTTTCACACCTTGTAAATTAGCCAAGCTACCCAAGGTAATGAGCGTAGCCGCCGAAGTTTCAAAAAGGTATTTCCATTACACTTTCCTCACCAGCGACACTTTAAATTATGTAGGACTACCTCCCCCCCCCCAAACATTACTTTAACTACGCCAAATGAGTGATAGTGAGCGTGAAGATTTTGACCGCTACTACGACAGTTTTAATGAAGATATCCTTACCCTATAGCTGATGAATGCGAGCGTTATTGCGTGAATGATATGCGCGTGCTTAGAATATGTTTCCAGGTCTTTAGAAGGATGTATATAGACCGTTTGAACTACGATCCGCTACAAGTCGCAACCACGTTCGCCTCATTGTGATTTACGGTGTTCAAGAACAATTTCATGCCTAAAGACACCTTAGCCGTCATTCACAGAAACAACCATCGCAGTTATGAACACAAGACTATTTACTGGCTCATACACCTTCAGCAGCAAACCGGTGTATACATAAAACATGCCCGCAACACGGGAGAGGTACCCATTAAGGTTGATGGTCGTGTTTTTTTGGGTTGATGGTCAAAGCGAAGACCGTGTCACTGGTGAGAAGACTTCGTACTGCTTTAACGGTTGCTGGTCGTACGGATGCCCATGTCCTGAGTGTGGAATCATAGGAGATATCTACGGTAGATCTTCTGCCGACAGTCTTGCATGGACTCGCACCCACGATCAGCTTATAGGCTCCCAGTTCACTCACAAGATCTTGTGGGAGCATGAGTATGATGCACGGATGGAAACAGATGGACACTGTTGGACAGTACCGTGAAGAAATAAACAGATCAAGCGTTCAATAGTGTTGGATCCTCTCAAATGCGGTGATAGCTTGTTCGGAGGGCGTACAAATCCCTTCAAACTATACTTTCCGCGTACGGAGGGCGTGAACTCCATTACTACGACTTCTGTTCTTTATACCCCTACGTGATGAAGAACAAGCCATATCCCGTAGGAGCACCTGAAAAGCTGGTGGGACTTGACCTGCCCACCATCGAGGAGTTCTCAGCAAATTTGAACAAGAACTATTTTAGGTCTTTCTTTCGTAGACGTGCTTCCCTCCTTGCAATTTATGGACGCCGATCTTACCCGTCGTTATAGACCACAAGCTCATGTTTCCCCTGTGCGTGAAGTGCGCAGAGGAGAACAATGGGGCTTGTAATCATACAACCAGCCAGCGGAAGATCAGAGGCGTATATACAAGCCCTGAGCTGTCTCTAGCCGTTCGCCATGGCTACAGAATATTGAAGATATATGAGGTGTACAGGTTCCAGAAGCTACCCAACCATTTCACGCCATATATAAACACGTTTTTGACATATAAACAGACATATAAATACAGACTAGACAATTCCACAGACGACACCTGCCACCTGTGCCAGGACACACCACAAACAAGTGAACACATTATGACAGACTGTACCGCTCTAGCACAACATGGAACACAACACAACATCACTCCAGAGAGGGCGATCGGTTACCTGCGTGCCGCCGGCTTGCTCGATCAGGGTGGGCTGATCGGCTAAACAACAGCAACAACAACAACACCTGCCCATCATCATTACAACACATTCTACACTCTGCCCCAACAGCCTTAGGCACACTTACAGAAATTACAAGAAAGCTGATTGGGAACAGTTCAAAATACAGACTGAGGAACAATTCACCACATTAAACAGCACACCCATCATAAACATCGATACAACACTCAAGACATTTAATCAGATTATCAATAATGCAAACAAATACATACCCAAGGGCAACATTAGGAAATACAACCCAAATTACACTCGAGAAATAGCCCACCTCATAAGGCAACGTAACAACCTTAAATATAACACACAAACACCACACACAGAAGCCATAAAACAGCAGATACAACAGCTCAACACAGAAATAAACAACAAACTCAAAGAAAAACAAACAGAAACATTCAGGGAATTCATAACAACACTAAACCACTCCACAGATACATACAGGCTATACAAGACTATAAACAGCATTACCCACTCTAACAGCGGCATTCACACCTCACACGCGGCTATCTGTCGCAGCCAAAATAATATCTCAACATACACACAACAAGCTAACATTCTAGTTAATCACTACGCAAAGATAAGTCACTTAAACAGAGACAACAACCAGAAACATGCAGACAGACAAACAGCCAGACACAAGAAAACCTACAGACTCGACATGACCATTACACCCTTCAATACAGACCAGACCACCAAGATCATCAAAAACATTAAGAATTCGAAGGCTACTGGACCAGACAACATATCTAACATACACCTTAAACACTTGGGCCCACAAGGAATATTAGCTCTCACAAATATCAGCACATATTCATACCAACACTGTATTATTCCTGACATATGGAAACAAGGTAAAATTATTACACTACTCAAACCAAACAAAAATCCAACAGAACCAGCTTCCTATAGACCCATTACTTTACTATGCACACCTTCCAAAGTAACAGAAAGACTAATCTTACAAATCACCAACCCACACATACCACTATCGCCTACTCAACATGGATTCAGACCTCACCACTCAACCACGACATTACTCACTAACCTCACGCAGCACATCATGGATGGCATCAACTCCAGAAGACCAGCTCAACGTACACTATTAGCAACAATAGACATTAGTAAAGCATTTGATGCTATCCCACGCTTCCCTCTCATAAACAAAATACTCAACACAAACATGCACAATAACACCAAAAGGTGGCTGAGCAACTATCTCTCAGGAAGATACTCACATGTCACATTTAATGGCAAGTCATCCAAAAACAAGCTTTTTCCGAACGGGGTCCCTCAAGGCTCTGTTCTCTCACCAACACTCTTCAACTTATACATGCATGACATTCCAACACCCATAGATAACAAGCTTACCTTATCATCATATGCAGATGATATCACTCTAACATCCACCCACAACAACATCGACACCGCTACAAATAACCTACAAACATACATAAACAGTATACAAGACTGGCTCACACACAATAGACTCAAAGTAGCGCCCACAAAATCAACCATCACCTTGCTTACAAGCAACACAAAAGAACACCAGGTAATTCCACAGCTTACACTAAACAACATCAACATTCCACACACTCACAGAACCAAAATACTTGGTGTCACATACAACACATCATTATCTTTTGCAAACCACATTCAGGACATTAAACCAAATGTACGTCAAGACTTAACACGCTTAGGGTACTAACAGGCACAAACTTTGGACACCAGCAGGAAACAACATCACTTATATACAAACAATATATTCGCTCAGTTATGGACTATGCTAGCCCATGCTGGGCACCCATTATCTCAAACACACACATAAACACCTTACAGACAATACAAAACAACGCACTTCGTATCATTACAGGATGCACTCAAACAACACCAATAGAACACCTGCACACAGAAACAAAAATACTAAAAGTTAGGGAACATTTAGACATGAGGGGAACACAATTCATGGCAGCAGCGACAACTAACCCACAACACCCTTGCCACTACATGTACAATCATGCACCAACACCTCGCACCATTAAGGTAACACCAGAGAGATATTATAACGAAATACTCCATTCCATACCACGCCCCACAGACATCACACAATACAGAAAACACATACACACACATCTAACCCACAAAGCACTGACACGACTCGGTCCGAATGCGGTCCTAGGTGCGAAGCCGCCACCCATTAACAGGTCAGAGATCAGCCTGAGCAGATCGGATCGAGTTAACTTAGCACGATTCCGATGTGGACATCACCCAAACTTACGGACATATAAACACAGACTAGACAACTCCATAGACGACACCTGCCACCTGTGCCAAGACACACCACAAACAATTGAACACATTATGACGGACTGTACCGCTCTAGCACAACAACGAACACAACACAACATCACTAGTGCGCTGAACCTCTGGTCCACTCCGGAGAGGGCGATCGGTTACCTGCGTGCCGCCGGCTTGCTCGATCAGGGTGGGCTGATCGGCTAAACAACAACAACAACAACAACTTTTTTGAAGAATAAGGTAGAAGCATCAGGGTATCCGCTAGGAGTTGATACAGAAGATGACAAATCGGCTTATATTCAGTATTACTGTGACCGTAAAGGGCTACAACTTGACCGTTCCAAATTGCAAAGAACCCAGGCAAGTGGTTTAGTGCAAAGTTGTGTCTAAATAGTCTTTGGTGAAAATTTGCACAGAATACAGGCAAAGGGAACGTTCATCTAGCCCAAAGTTATAACGAGGTGTGGGATTATTCCAATGCTCACGATAAAGAGGTCATGGAGATCGTGAATGTAGGTAGTACGTACATAATAAAGTACAACATTACCGAATTGTCCACAGACATCGCGTGTTACAAACAAACCTGTAGCCAGTTTCACAACCGCATACGCTCGCATCAAACTTTGGGGTCTATTGCATTCTCTTGGGCGGAGGGTTCTGTACGCAGACACAGATAGTGTGATATTCACAGCGAGGGAGGGTGAATACATGCCGCCTATTGGGGAATTCCTCGGAGAGTTGACTGATGAGATCAAGGATGAGTATGGTGACATCGTATACGCACGTACGGGTAAGGGTGGCGGATTTGATGAAATATATCGTGAAGGCTAAGGGAATCACGCTTAACCAGGCGAATCGTCGGATCGTTAACTTTGATTCGTTGTAGGAGCTAATGTGCTTGGAAGATGAGGGCGACCAACCGTCCCAACTGACTGTAGGGACCCACAATTTTCGGGCCCAGAAGCTGGGGTGTGTGAAGGACTTAGGGATACGAAAGTGTGCCGTAACACCTATAGAAAACGTTACCAGTTGCCTGGTACCTATGATACCGTACCCTTTAGCTACAACTGGGATCCAATAAACCTTAGCCCCCCCGCCCATGGCATAAACCATTAGAGGTACAGTAAAACTAAACATACCTTACAAAAGAGAATTTAATCCTGCATTTAATGAGAAACAATTAAAACTTGGTGTTCCCGCCATTGGCTTCCAAGACAGCCTGAATTCGCTTTGGGTAGTTTGCCAAAAGTGACGTGAATAGATCTTGATTGTTACGCAAATTTGCTAAAACAGTTTCAATGTGTTGTGTCATTGTATCCTTCGAAAATCGATTTGCTGCAGGTTCTTGAAACAAGAGACATTCAATCTTGTCCTTTATAACTGATCCAATGTGTTCACAGACGTTCAGGTCAGGAGAAT